>PVIY010030356.1:0-31075 GCA_004026745.1 Myrmecophaga tridactyla | reverse complement strand
AGCAGATACTGAGCCCGACGCCCACACCACGGCCCCCTGGGTCTTGGGCTCGATTTATTGTGCCGGGCACGGCAACTCGCTGGCGGGAGGGCGCCTCACCAAGTACAACTCTGCGCACAACGGCTCCCGAGCGCCCAGGCCGGCCAGCCAGTGCCGCGGGGCCTCCTCCGGCCCAGCCCATCCGTCCACCCCGGGCAGGGTCCGCCGGGAAAGGGGCCAGAACTGTCCCCTTCCCACAAAAGCGCCAAGGCGAGGGCAGGAGAACGCGTTTGTGAGAGAAGTTGGTTTCCGGGTTTGCTGTCTGAACAAAACCAACGGGAATCCCGCGCGGCCCGGCGGGGCCTGGGAGGGCGCCGGGCGAGCGTGAGGCCCCGGCGTGGGCCGCGCCAAGCCGGGCGCCCAGAGCCCAGCCGAGTGCCGCCGGGGTGCACGCCAGGCCGGGCCGCTCCCAGGCACCGCGGCCGAAAGCGCGCGACGGCCGGCCCCGGGCTGCGAGGAGAAGGCGCGCGGCGAGGGGGCCCGCTCGGCACTTACGGGGCGGCTCGGCGGCGGCGGCGGCGGCAGCAGCAAGGTGTCTCGGCCTGTGCCCTCTCGGCCGCTCGCGCCTTTTCTCTCCGCGCTCCTCGCTGGCCCACCCGCCTGCCTCCTCGCTTCCCGCCCGCTCGCCCCCTCCGCCCGGCTCCGTTGCCGAGTGAACTGGAACCAGTAGCCGCGGCCCCGGGATTCCCACAATGCACAGCGCGCCGCTCGTCACATCCCATCCCGGCCCCGCGCGTCCGGCCACCCCTCCCCGCGCAGCCCGGCCAACCCGGCCTTGACCCCAACCCCGCGGCTGCGTTCCGCGCTCAGCCCCTTGGCTGTCGCTCGGTGTGTCCCAGGAATGCAAGCTCCGGGACGCTCCTTGAGCGAAGTCCTTGGAATAGGCCCGGCTCCCGAAGAAGCGCTCTTCCAAGGCGCGTCCGTGCTTCTGGGTCTCCAGTAACAATGAGCCCACTGTGTGTCTGGTCCTCGGCACGACACTTTCGCTGCTCATCCCTAGGAAGTTTCCCGTATACCCAGGGAGGACGGCACAGTTGCTGTTACCACTGAGCACTTTCCCCTTCCCAACCAACCACGAAGCTCCCGCGCACCTCAGCACCCCCGCGGTCCTGGGATATAAGGCACTAGTCCTGTCTGCCCCGTGGCTGCACGGCCAGCTGTCCCGGAGTTCTTCCTGGTCCCCTGCAGAGAAGTTCGGACATGTTGTGCGCCTTAAAGCGGTTAGCTACTTCGATTCAGCAAACGTTCGCTATTGGACTCGAGTTGGGATTTACTAATACGAACAGTGATTTTTATCATCGCACACATTTTTTAAAAACTGCGGTCAAGCAGAAGGACGAGGGGCCTCCGCAAAGCTCATCCAGGTATTCCTAAATCGGCTGTTCGCCCCAAGGCATTAGTGCCCCACCCAGTTACTTAAATTGGATCCTCTCTTCTGCTCCAACCACCAACACCAAAATGTGGAAATGGTCCCCTCCTGCTGCGGACCAAATTTGCATAAAAATACAAACCCCGCAGGGTTGATGTGAAGTTTAAATGAGGTCTCTGAGCTTAGATGCGCTGCTGGGGGTCGTTGAGGTAATCAAAGCCCTCAGGCTGCCTCTGAAAAGCAGGTGTCCTAACTTCTTCCCCCTCATCGGGATCCTTTGCACCGCGCTTTAAAAGTTTGCAAAGCAGTCTTCGATACATGCGGTTCATGCATTCATTAATTTAATAAGTACTGAAAACGTACTATGTGTCATATACCCATTAAGGTGCTGGGGTTGAACAGTGCACAGAACAGTCCTGGAGTTTGCAGGACTAGTGGAGAAAGAGGCGGGAGACTAAAGAGATAATGTGTCATGTGGTGTGAATGCTGTGAAGAAAAGGAAGGCAGGAAAGGGAGTGTGAGGTAGGAGTAGTGTTTGGAATTTTAAAGACGGCCTCCCTGAGAAGGTAACATTTAGGCAATAACCAGAAGGAGCTGAGGGAGGAAGCCCTGTGATGTCTGGGTGAGGAGTTCCAAACTTGAGGAACAGCAAGTGCAAAGGCAGGAGCGTGCCCCAAATCTCAAGAAATAGTGAGTGTGAGGCTGGAGTGGAATGTGTGAAAGGGAGAGTAACAGGGGATGAGGCTGTAGAAAGGTACCCAGAAAAAGCCTCAAAGATGTGTGAAGATTCCAGAGGAGAGCTGGGAAGGGGTGTCAGGGAAGTCGTGGAGATGCCCTTTTGGTCTGTGCTTCCCTGGGGCACCTTTGGTTCTGCAGGGGCCACCAGGTGAGGTTTCTGTGGGCCATAGCAAGTAGGGAGGATACCAGACTTCATTTAGTCACTCAGCAAACATTTGCTGAGCACCGACTGTGTGCCAGGCCAACGCCAGGCTCCTTCCCAAGGAGAGACACCTTCTAGATGTGTTGCTGATACTGCCCAGGCCCTGGAAACCATATCAGTTGAGAACAATTGGGCTGTAGGGAAGACGAGGCCTGTGTGGAGAGGAGAAAACTGCAGCTTGCACTGCCCTGGTAGTGGGCAGACCTGAGGCTTCTGAGGTCCCCAGGGCCTCAGAAATGGCCAGGGCTGGATGCAGAGAGTGACTGTCCAGTAGATTTGAATCTATAACCCCTGGGACTGGGAAGTGTAGCACTCACCTGCACCCCAGCATTGGTTTCTGACTCTGTTGACTTCTTTGATGATTTGGAAGTGGGTAATGCTTTAAAAACCATCCATCTTGTTGGCACTTACCATGCGCCAGTTCATAAACATCACATCATTTCACTCCCCACAACAGCCCCAGCAGGCAGGCTATTTCCAGCACATTACTATCTCTATTTTACAGACGAAGACACTGTAGATTCAGGAAGCCAAGGCATCTGCCCAGGGGCACAGAGAGGGTAGGTTGGAGCTGGAGTGCAAGCGCAGATCCATCTGGCTCCTGAGTGCTCATGGTTGAACCTGAAAGAGAAGCATTCAAGTGACTTGATTTCCTCTGCACCCAGCACCCACCCCCTCCCCTCATTCAGTGAACCTCTTTTTGTTTCCACTCGGGCACGCACCACTACCCTTGGGTTCAAGTCTACACTCCTCCAAGAGCTGATCTTGGTGCCCATTCCCATTCTTCTAGAACATACCAGAACATTGATGCCTGGATTTTTTTTCAATACAGGAGCCCACCTCTCTCCAGAAGATTCCGCGTTTCTCTCTTCCATTCTCTCCTAGACTTTGCCTGCCCTTTTCTTCCAGCTCAGTCCTGCCCACTCCGGGTCTAGTTCATGGGATTGCAGCTGCTTTTTTTGCTTGATTTTTTCCAATTTGCAAAATAAACTCATGCTCGCCATGGAAAATTTGGAAAAGAGAATTCTCAACGATAAAAATCTCCCTAAATACACTGCTAGGAGAGAACCACTTCTTTCCTTGCCCCTTTATCTCCATGTCTGTTTGGTATTAAACATATATGGGTTCCTACTGTATTTCCTGCTTGTCCTCTGCTTTTTAAACTTAATAATCCTTTAGGAACATTTTACCAGGACTTCTTCTACAAACATCAGTTCTCAAACATTTTCCATAAGGAATCCCTTTATCTTTTTGAAAATTATCAAGGACCCCAAGGAGCTTTTGTTTATGTGAGTTTATCTAGCAATATTTATCCTATTATAAATTAAAATGGGGGAAATTTTAATATGTATTAATCTATTGTTTGAAAAATATTAACATGTGGACCAGTTACATGTTAATATAAATAATGTATCTTTAAGAAAGTAACTCCATTTTCCAATTAAATAAATTAGTGAGTAGAATGGCATTGTTTTACAATTGTACCCATCTCTTTACTATCTGGCTTAATAGAAGATGGCTGGATTCTCATATCTCCTGTGTATGCAATTAGTTGCTCTGTGTTGATATGGTTGAAGTATATGAGGAAAATCCAGCCTCACAAATATGTATTTGGGAAAGAATAGAAAATTTTGATAATCCTTTCAGATAATTATGGATATTCTTCTTTGATACTACACCCAACATTCAGGAACTGATAGTTTTGTTTCTTACAGGTTATTGACAATGTAGAATCTGAAACCAATCAGCAAACTTTTTGAGCTCTGTTACATGAAAATCCACTGGTTTGTCCTATACTTAGAATGATTCTTTTAGCCATGCGTGCTTTTGTAACGCCATATCTTGATCTGAGTTATACAGATCTTTCAAATGTTGACACATTTCACTGTACAATCATAGAAAATCTTTTAATATGGCCAACAATCCCATCAGAAAGTATTTAAGTATTGGGAAGCTCATGATGCCAGATGACGAGTGTGCTGGTTTGAAAGGAAGTATGCCCCCTAAGAAAAGCCATGTTTTAATGTAAATCCCATTTCATAAAGGTAGAATAATCTCTATTCAATACTGTATGTTTGAAACTGTAATGAGATCATCTCCCTGGGTGATGTGATTTAGTCAAGAGTGGTTGTTAAATTGGATTAGTTGACGACATGTCTCCACCCGTTTGGGTGGGTCTTGATTGGTTTATTGGAGTCCTATAAAAGAGGAAATATTTTGGAGAATTAGAGATTCAGAGAGAGCAACACTACGAAGCAGAGAGTCCACCAGCCAGCGGCCTTTGGAGATGAAGAAGGAAAACGCCTCTCAGGGAGCTTCATGAAGCAGGAAGCCAGGAGAGGAAGCTAGCAGATGACGCCGTGTTTGCCACATGCCCTTCCAGCTGAGAGAGAGACCCTGACTGTGTTCACCATGTGCCTTCTCACTTGAGAGAGAAACCCTGAACTTCATCGGCCTTCTTGACCCAAGGTATCTTTCCCTGGATGCCTTTGATTGGACATTTCTTTAGATTTGTTATAATTGGGACATTTTCTTGGCCTTAGAACTGTAAACTAGCAACTCATTAAATTCCCCTTTTTAAAAGCCATTCCGTTTCTGGTATATTGCATTCCGGCAGCTAGCAAACTAGAACAACGAGTTTCCAAAAAATTACAATTTTTGCTTGAAAGCTTAGATTTTTCATTGGCAGTATAACGTCACAGGAATTTTCCTTGAAGTGATAGGTTCACTTTATTCACTTCCAAGAAAATGTCTTCCACATGCATAGAGCCGCCTTCTGTCTTTCGTGGGCCGGTGGCACTTTTGCCTTCCTAGTGAAAATAGCTGTGCTGGATAATGACAAGCATAATAATATCATATATTAAAACTGTGCCTACTGGAGAATTTGGCCCTAGACATACCCAAGTCTGAATAACCGTGGTTTGTCTGTCAGGGTCAACTTATCCATTAGGCACAGTGCGGAACCTGACACACTTTGAGAACCACTGTTCTATGACATCCTGGGGCTGTGCCATTGTTTATTTAACCGGTTCCTTACTTTTTTTTTCAGGCTGCTCTCAATTTTATTATAACGATGTGATGAAAATCCTTTAAAATACATCTTCATGCACGTCTGATCCTTGAGAGTAAAATTCTTAGAAGTGGGATTGCTGGATCCAGTAAATATACATTTTACCACATGTTTTCAAATGCCCTCCAGAGAAGTGGGGATAGGGCGGAGCATTCCTGCATTTCTCCATCTCCTTGTTGCCCCACCCTGCGTGGTGTTCTTCCACATCTTTGATGAACTGGGCGTCAAACAATGGGGATTTCACCCTTTCCCTGCATTTATCCTGACCTTGGGAAACACATCAGGCTGAGAGGAGAGTCTGGGGGTAGTAGAGGGAGGTGCAAGTGGGAGGAACCCCAGGAACAAAAGCCTCTTGTAAACCTCTGGTACTTCTCCACCATCCTCTGGTCTCACAAACAAACTGACATGCTTTATTCCATGTACCAGATGCATTCAGCATCTTTGCCTGTTGAAGACTTTTGTCCTACCTGATTATTTCAAAGAGATGTTCTCTTTCTTTGATCTGCGGTTGGCGGCAACATCTGACACTTCTCCTTGTTTTCATCATCCCTCAGTCTTTGTTAAACCCTTAAAGCCTCCTAATCAGTAATCAGCCCCACTCTAAGGGAAGTTCAGCATTTGGTGAAGGGAATACTTATCTCTAATGAGGAATAACAAAGGGGCCAAGGGAAATCATCCCAGGGTATGGAGGGAGGGAAAGGACTTAGTTACCTCCTTCCAGGTCTACAGAACTCTCTTAGAGAGATTTAAATATTCCTTCTTTTTTCCCCCTGAGGTTAGAGCTGGATTGACAATATAGCTTGGAGGATTTAGGCTACCTGTAGAGCAGTGGTGCTCTAAGTGTAGTTTATGGACCCTGGGGTGGTGGTGGACCCTTAAGAACCTTTCAGGGTTCTGTGGGGTCAAAACTATTTTCATGATACTGAGGCCTTATTTGCCTTTTAGCGCAAATCAAGGCAGAGGTCCTAAATTGCATTAACAGTCATGGGACTCTTCAGCTCAACACACATACACACACACACAAACACACATACAACTTCAACTTACTTCAGTTAAGAATGATCACATCCTTAATGAAACAGTCAAATTGGAATTTTGGAAAACTTATTTGCCACCATGAGCTTTACAGTTTCCCAATACTCAAAGACTTCTCTGACGAGATCAATGATAGTGTTAAGATGATTTTTTGATATTATATTTAAAATGTTGAAGATCTGCATCATTCAGTAAGCCAATATTTTCCAAATGACCCATGTATGATGTTACAAAATCCTGCATAGGTAAAAGATCCATTCAAAGTGCAAGAGAAACTAATAGATATTAAGGCACAGAGTACGGCAGGTTCAGTAATGTTTTCAGATTTCACGTAACTACTATCCTCTAAGAAACTATCACTTGTCAAGTTTCTGTGTAGAATCAGGGAACAACATCCATCTGAAAAGGTTATTGAAAAACTCCTCCTTTTATCTCATTAAAAATGAAAACCAAAACAAAACTTTTGCATAGCAAAACAAAAACAAAAACAAAAAAACACCGTAAGTAAAGTCAAAAGACAAATGACTGAAGAAAGTATTTGCACTTTGTAGCACAGATCAATGCTGTTGTCCCTGATATATAAAAAAAAATTGAAAATTGAGGGGAAAAGATCAAATCTCCTATAGGAAAATGTTTTAAAATAGAAACAATTTAACAAAAAAAGACATTAAAATGATGTTTAAGAGATGAGATGTTTTTCATCTTTGCTTATAATAAGAGAAGTGTAGTGAGCAATATATCATTTCCCACTTATTGGGTTGGCAGAAGTTCAAAAGCTTGAAAATACATTCGTTGGCAAAGTTGTAAGGAAAGATGCTCTCATACTTTATTGGTAGGACTGCAAAATGATACAACTCTTTAGAGGGGAATTTGACAATGTTTGATAAAACTCACTGTGGTAGGTTAAATTACATACTCCCAGTTAGAACACATTCTTAATGTTAATCCATATCCATGCAGGTGTGAACCCACTGTAAATAGGACATTCAGAAGATGCTATTTTTAGGGAAGGTGTGGCAAACAGAACCAGGTTGGATCTTGGTCCAGATTACTAGATGCCTTGTAAGGAGGAGGCCATAGGAGGAAGCCAGAAGTCAGCAGAGACCCAGAAGAGAAAAGAGAGGACATCCCCACGTGATGACAGGAAGCAGAGATGCAAGTCAAAGGACCCCATAGATTGAGGCCAGGCAGCACAAGAGCATACAAACTCCAGGAGAGAGCAAGTCTTGCCAATATCTTGAATTTGAACTCTTTCTAGCCTCAAAACCATGAGCCAATAAATTCCTGTTGTTTCAGTCAACCTGTGGTGTGGTATTTGTCAGGCAGCCTGGCAAACTAAGATACTACCTCTGCGTTTACCCTTGATCAAACAGTTGTGCTCTTAGATTTAGCCTGAAGATACACTCCCAATGATATGAAAATATATATACACAAGGTCATTTACGGCTGCATTATTTGTAATTGCAAAATACTGGCAACTACTTAAATGTTCAAGCATAGTGATTGGTTGAATGAACTATGATATATACATATAATGAAATACTCTTCCTGTAAAAACAAATAATGAAGATCTCTATGAACATTGATATGGCATGATTTCTAGAAGAAACTTAAGTGAAGAAAAGTGTAAATGAGCATATAGCATATGATATTTTGTGATAAAAAAGGGGAAATACCAAATTTATACATATCTGCTTATCTTTACAAATAGAAACACAGGAGGGATAAATGAGAAAACATTGAAGAAATTTACCTACAAAGGGAATGAGGGAACAGGACAGAAAGAATATGGGAGAGAGTGACACTTCTCTGAATATCTTTTTTTTTTTTTTTTGCAGTTTTGACTTTTGGAATCAAGTTAATAGTCTACCTATTCCAAAATAAAATTGCATCAAAAAGAACAGTGTGGTGGTTTGAAGCTGTATGTACTCCCAGAAAAAAAAAAACACGTTCTTAAATCCATTCCTATGGGTGCAAATTCACTGCAAGTAGGACCTTTTGATGAGACTACTTCAATTAAGGTGGAACCCACCTCATTCAGGATGGGTCTTAACGCTATTGCTAGTGTTCTTTAAAAACAGAATGAATAAAGATAGCGAAAAGACACAGAAGCAGGAAGTTGAAAGCAGTGAAACCCGGAAGAGAAGAGAGATGGGCAGATGCTACCATATGTCTTTCCATGTGGCAGAGGAACCATGGACCACCAGCACCCAGTCTTCGAGAGGAAATGCCTTGAGTTGGACATTTTCACATCCTCAAACTGCAAGCTAATAAATTCCCATCTTTTAAGGTGATGCATTTGTAATCTGCTTTGAGCAGTCTAGGCACTAAAACAAATGAGCAGGCTAATAATTCCTAAAACTGAAAGCAAACTGAAATCAATGAGCCTCATGGTATCTCAAATGAATACCTTAATCCAACTGAAGGGGTAGGGATAAGGGAAGAAGTATCCAAGTAATTTAGGAACATAGTGTTTGACATCCTTAGTCTACAGCAAGATACGGGGTCAGGAAAGAATGGAAAACAAATCCTGAACATTTTCATTAAGTATTTTTTGTATGAGAAAATCAATTACAAGACAATATTTGATATATCGTAAAATTTAGCAAATGGCTAAATGTGTTGACATTATTGGGAGCTATGGTCCTCACTGTGGATGAAGGGCCATATAAATATGGAATGGGAGAAGGCAAGAATAAACCCTATGGGGATAAATTGGAATTAGAGGTATTGATCTGAACTCATGATTTGTGTGTGTGTGTGTGTGTGTGTGTGTGTGTGTGTGTGTGCCTGTATATTTGCACATGTATATATTAGCATGTGTATACTTTTATACATGTGTATGTATATGTGCATACACATGTATGGATTTCCTAACTCTGTCTGCTGAAAGGGCCAAGAAGAAAAGATACTCCAGTAGCAGTAAGTACATCTAGCACTCAGATATTAGTTTCCAATACCACTCTTTACTAAAAGGATCAAAGGCCCCTTGGACAAATGGCTGATTCTAAGGCTGGGCAGGTTGCTATAAGATGAGCCTGGGATATCTTGTTATGTCAGTAAATAAAGAAGTGCTTCTCTCCCTCCCCCAAAAAATAAAATGATGGGGCAAGTCACAAGAACAAAGGAGCCAGCTTGAATCGGCTTCCATGGGCCAAATCTAGGACAATGAGTAATTCAAGAGCCCATCTTGACAATAAAAACAGAAATCAACAAATATGTAATGCACATATACTTAGAAAATGGGGAAGAAGGAAGGGTTCTTTAGTATAATATTGAGTAGCAGTTGGTAAATGTAGAAGAAGTATTGGGTTGGAAAATCAACATTTTGCAGCCAACATAGTAAAGATTGAATTAGGCAAAAGTCATCAGTGTGCTAGTTTCCTATTACTGCTGTAACAAATTACTATAAACTTAGTGGTTTCAAACTTGGAAATTTGCTATCTTATGGTTTTGGAGGTCAGCACTCCTAAAATCAATGTATTCCTTCTAGGGGGATACAGAGAGAATCTGTTTCCTTGCCTGGACCAGCTTCTAGATACACCTGAGTCATCACGGCCAGCAACATAACATCTTCAGACCCTTCTCTGTCTCTCTGTCTCTCTGTCTGTCTCTGTCTCTCGCTCCCTCATCTCTCCCACCATTGTCACATCTCCTTTTCTGATCCCGACCATATAGATTCCCTCTTATAAGGACCCTTGGGGTTTCACTGGACCACCCTGGATCATCCAGGATAATCTCTCCACCTCGTGGTCATTAATTTAATCATATCTGCAAAGTTCTTTTTGCCACGTATAGTAACATATTCACAAATTTTAGAGATTAGGTTGTAGACATCTTTGGGGGAGAGGGGTCATTATTCTTCTACCATAGAAACTAATGACTCTCAAGAGAAATTTTGATGAAAAGCAGGATATTTCCATGGTCTTTAAATTGTCTTTCCCAGGTTGCTTATTAGTTGCAAGGAGAAAAATAGCCATAATACAGAAAAATTGGACAGTACCTTGACTGAGTGATCAAAAAGAGCGTCAGCATTGAGGACAGATGGACATCATGTGCCTCTGAATGTGAGCTCCTGAAAAACAATATTCACCTTGGGAGCATTCCAGCGAGGGTTGCCTAACCTGGATCTAATCATTGGAAACTATCAGACAAACCGAAAGGAAGACCATTCTGTTAGTAAAAAGAGAAAGTGTATACACTGAAGAATCTCCTTCAAACATGTCAATGACAAAAGACAAAGAAAGGCTATAGAATATTCCATGCTAAAGAAAGTCAATGACATATGACAACTAAGAGCAATATCTGACTGAATCCTATGGCAGAAGGGAAAAGAAAATGCTTTAAAAGACACCATTGGCTCAGTTACCAAAATTGGAATAATAGTAGTTAGATCAAAATATTTATCAGTGTTAAATTTACTAACAACTAAAGTTGATAGTAAACTGACCACAGTTGATACTTTGTACCATGATTGTATAAGAAAATGTCCCTATTCTTGGGAAACATACACTAAAGTACTTGGGGCAAAGGACCACAATGTATGAAAACACCTCCTACATTAAGAAATACATCACTACCTGCACCCCAGAAACTCTTTCTCATGCCCTTCTCATCCACTACACCCACCCAAACGTAACCATTATCCTGACCTCAACACCATAGATTAGTTTCATTTGTTCTAACCTTGATATAAATGGAATCATAGAGTATGTGTATGGTTTCTTTTACTCAGCATTATAATTATGAAATGTATCCATGATGCTGTACATAGTGATAGCTCAATTATTTTCTTTACTGTGTAGTATTTCATATAGTACACTTCACTGTGTAGTAATGTAGTATTGTGTGAATGTAACACAATTTATTTATAAATTATTGCAAATAATGCTGCTGTGGACATCATGTGTATGCCTTTTGGTATACATATGTATGCATTTCTGTTGGGTATCTAAGTAGGCGTGGCACTGCTGGCACATAGGGTGTGTGTAGTTTCAACTTTACTATACACTACCAGTTTTTTGAAGTGGCTGTAACAATTGACACTTCAACCAGCAGTAAATGAGAGTACCAATTGCTCTACATTCTTGACAATACCTGATATTGTATGTGGTTTTCATTTTAGCCATTCAAGTGGATATATATAAGGAATCACATTGTGGTTTTCATTTCCATTTTCATGGTTATCAATGAAATGCAGCACCTTCTTCTTAAGTTTATTGACCATTTGGTCATCCTCTTTTGTGAAGTCTTTTGCTCATTTTTCTATTGGGTTGTTTCTCTTTTGCTTATTAATTTGGAGTTCTTTGTATATTATGTATACAAGTTCATTCTCAGGTGTATCTATTGCAAACATCTTCTCTCACTCTGTGGCTTTCCATTTTGCTTTCTCTCTTTCTTAAAAATGTTTTAAGCATCTTGTTTTGTTTCCTAGGCTGCTCGAAGCAGACACCATCAAATGCACTGCCTTAAACGATGGAAATTTATTAGCTTACAGTTTGAGGCCGTGAAAATGTCCAAATGAAGCATTCTTCAAGGTGGTGCTTTCTGCCCAAAGTCCCGCTGTGGCGATTCTTGGCTCTTCTGCCACAGGGCAAGTCACATGGTGGCTTCTGGTCTCTCCATGATTTTAGCTTCTTGCTTGGTGGCTCTCTCTCTCTTTCTTTTTCCCTCCCTCTTTCTCTCTGTATAAAGGATGCCAGTAACAGAATTCAGAACCATCCTGAATGAGGTGGGTCACACCTTAACTGAAGTAGCCTCATCAAAAGATCCTATTTACATGGGTCCACACCCACAGGATTGATTAACTTTAAGAACATGCATTTCTGGGATACATACAGATTCAACCACTACACATATTAAAGTCCCTTATCAGATACATGATGTGCAAAAATTTTTATCCATTGTGTGGGTTGTCTTTTCACATTATTGATGGTGTCCTTTGAAGCATAAAAGTTTAATTTTGATAATGTCCAGTGTCTCTATTTTTTCTTTTGTTTCTTCTGGTGTCATATCTAAGAATTCATTGCCTATATTTTCTCCTAGTGGTTTTATAGTTTTTGCTCTTGCATTTAGGTCTTTGATTTATTTTAAGTTTTTGTACGTGGGATGAGGTAGGGGTCCACCTTCATTCTTTTGCATGTGAACAGCCAGGTTGTTACATTTGTTAAAAACACTATTCTTTCCCCAATGGTATGGTTTGATACCCATTTTGAGGATCAGTTGATGACAGGTGTTTGGTTTTATTTCAGGATACTCAATTTTATTCCGCTGATCTATATTACCATCTTACTACCACAGTCTTAATTATTGTTACTTTGTAGTATGTTTTAAAATTTTAAAAGTGTGATTCCTCCTACTTTGTTCTTTTTCATGATTGTTTTCACTAGACTGTGTCCCTTGCAATCCTTTTGAGTTTTAGAATCAGTTTGTCAATTTCTACAATGAAGCCAACTAGGATTCTGATAGGAATTTTAATGAATTTGTAGATCATTTGGGGCAGTATTACCCTCTTAACAATGTTGTCTTCATATCCATGAACATGGGATAATTTTTGCATCTTTTAAAATTTCCTTCAAAAACATTTTGTAGCTTTTAGAATGTAAGGATTGAACTTCTTTTGGAAAATTTATTCCTAATCATTTTATTGTTTTGATGCTGTTGTAAATGGAGTTGTTTCTTAATTTCCTTTTCAGATTGTTCATTGAAAGTATATAGAAATTCAACTGATTTTTTATAGGCATCTGATGTCCTACACCTTGTTTTCTAATTCTAATAGATTTTTAGTGGATTTATTAGGATTTTCTATATGCAAGATCAAGTCTTTTGTGAGTAGAGGTAGTTCTATTTTCTACTTTCAAATGTTGATGCCTTTTATTTCTTTTTCTTGCCTAATTGCCCTGGCTAGAACTTCAAGTACAGTGTTGAATAAAAGTGGTGATAGAAGACATCCTGCTTATAGGGGAAAGTATACAGACTTTCACCATAAAGTATAATGTTATCTGTGTGATTTCATGGTTGTCATTTAATAGGTTGAAGATGTTCCCTTATATTACTAGGGGTTTCTTTAGTGTTTTTATCATGAAAGAGTGCTAGATTTTGTCAAGTCCTTTTTCTGTATGTACTGAAATGATCATGTGGTTTTTAATTGTTTTTTATTCTATTAATATGGTATATAATGTTAATTGATTTTTGGATGTTAGACCAACCTTACATTCCTGGGATAAATCCCACTTATCGTGGGGCATAATTTTATTTATAAGTTGCTAGAATCAGCTAGTATTTTGTTGAGGATCTGTGTCCATATTTATAAGAGACATTGGTCTGTGGTTTTCTTTTCTTATAATTTCTTTGGTTTTGGTATCAGAGTAATAATTGCCTCATAGAATGAGTTGGGATGTGTTCCTTCCTCTTCTGTTTTTTGGAAGAGTTTGGTATTGAAGAAATGGTATTAATTCCTCTTTCAACATTCAGTAGAGTTCAGTGGTGAAGCATCTGGGCCAGGGATTTTATTTGTGGGTAGTTTTTTTTTAGTACTAATTATTCAATTTCTTAATTGTATAGGTCCACTAAGACATTGTGTCTTCTTGAGTCTTGGTAATGTGTGTCTTTCTATTAATTTGTCTATTTCATCTAAGTTAACTAATTTATTTGCATACAATTGCTCATATTATTCCTTTTTAATGCCTTTTCTTTCTGTGAGCTCAGTCGTGATATCTTCTCTTTCATTTCTGTTTTTAATAATTTGTCTTCTCTCTTTTTTCCTGACCAGTCTAACCATTTATCAATTGTGTTGATCTTTTCAAAGAAACAGCTTTTGATTTCATTGACTGTTCTAGTTTGCTAGCTGCCAGAATGCAATATACTAGAAACAGAATGGCTTTTAAAAAGGGAAATTTAATAAGTTACAAGTTTACAGTTCTAAAGCTAAGAAAATGTCCCAATATAGAAATGTCCAATTTAAGGCATTCAGGGAAAGATACCTTGGCTCAAGAAGGCCGAAGAAGTTCAGGGTTTCTCTCTCAGCTGGAAGGGCACATGGTGAACATGGCGGTGTCTGCTGGCTTTCTCGTGGCTCTACACAAGGGACTCTCTCCAAAATGTTTCCTCTTTTAAAGGATTCCAGTAAGCAACTCCACTTCAGTGGGTGGAGACACACCTCCATGGAAATCATCTAATCAAAAGTTACCACCCACAATTGGGTGCATCACATCTCCATGGAAGCAATCAAAATGCTCCCACCCAGCAATATTGAATGAGGATTAAAGGTCATGGCTTTTCTGGGGTCCACCACAGATTCAAACTGGCACATTGACGCTCATGTTCTCCTGTTCTCTCTTTCATTCATTATTTCCCTCCTTTGACTTCTATAAGTTTAGTTTGCTCTTCTCTTTCCAGTATCTCCAGGTAAATGGTTATGTTATTGATTTGGATCTTTCTTCTTTCTCTATATGGGGATTTACAAGTATTAATCTCTCCCTAAGTACTTTTTTAGCTTCATACCATAATTTAAATATATATATATATATTTTTTTTTTTCTTTTGAGCACTTTGAATATGTTATCTCACTGCCTTCTAGTTTCTGTTATTTCTTCTGGGAATTCAGATGTTAATCTTATTGGGGTACCCTTGTAAGTGACCAATTATTTTTTTCTTGCTTTGTCCAAGATTTTGTCCTTGTCTCTGGTTTTCAGCATTCAATAGTGTCAGACATTTCTCTGGGGCTCTATTTATTGTTCTTCATTTTTATTTTTAATCTCTGTTCTTTGGATTGTGTAATCTCTCAATGTTATTTTCACAGTCACTAATTCTTACTTCTGCCAGTTTAAATTGACTCTTAATCCTTTCTAGTGAATTTTTCATTCAATTTGAACTTTTCAACTCCAGACTTTCCATTTAATTCTTTTAAAAAAATAATTTCTATTTGTTAATAATCTCTATTTGATGTGACATTGTCATCATACCTTCTTTTACTTCTTTAATCATGGTTTCCTTTAGTTCTTTGAACATATTTGTAATAGCCACTGTTTTGATGGAGTCTGTTTTCACACACACACACACACACACACACAAATGTGAAGCTCTGAAAGTGTTCTTAAGGAAGCAGAGTCTCTGGTATGCGTAGGGCCACCCTGGGATGATATTGGCTTTGGCAGGATCCTCTTGGCAGTCTCTTTACCTGACTACACCTTGCTGCTAAACTCCACTAATTGTCAGCTGATTTGTCTATTGTTTTCAACAATGTTCTGAGGCATAATTTATTCCACAGACTAGATCAATCAAATTTGGGTTCCTTTGAAGGGAAAGTTCCCAAGATCAGTATTTGAGATTTGTTCCAACTCCAGGAAAGGTCCTTCGTCCAATAAATCTACCATTCTCCTCCCAATTGCTTTACACCACACCTGCCACTCAAGTCTTTGAGAATGCTTTTAGTCTTGAATTTCTTCATGCTCTTTTGCAAATGAAACCAGCTCCTTTTGGGAGAGATTAGGTGCTATTTGTGTTAAAACCTGCTTCTCCCTTCAGGCAAAATCTATGAGCCCTGGATCTGGAGGTAGGAACAACCATATGCTTCTCTCTGAGTGACAACCCCACTTTAGGAGCTGAGTGCTTGGTGGAGGGGAAGGCAGTGGCCTCAGGTCTCCTTGGCTGGCCTCTCTTGGCTTGAAGACACCACCCTCCAAGCTGGGGCAAGAACAGTTGAAACTCCAGTGTTCTCAGTGGTACCACACCCAAGATTGAATCTCCATCCCAAGAGAAGGGGCTGTCAAGAAGAAGGGGGCTCCCCTCCCCACCACCCCTCCCTCCACTAGCTACACTCTTCCAGCACTCAGCCTCAACAACAGGTAGCTGGAAGCAGGATAAGAAATACTGACATCCTGCCTCTTCCAGCAAGATAGTCCTCTGACTGAAAGCTGAGGTGAGAGGGAACCCTGTGTTCTTGGCTGCAACAGTGTGAGTAGAGCTTCCATCTTGCTGAATTGGGAGGGGAGAGGCTTGAAATACCACCAACTATTATTTTTGGTAGATCTTCTTAAGTAAATATTCCTTAATTGCTTGGGACCATTTCTAGAAACTTTAAATCATTGCTTGTTTTTAAAAAAATAATTTTCACCAGTTTCACTGAGGAGTAGATCCATAGAACTTCTTACGCTGTCATGCTGGCCAGCCTTCCCATTTTTCTCTCTTAATGCCATCTTTTGACGATCAGACATTCCTTATTTAATGTAATTCAATTTATCAACTTGTGTTCATCATTCAGAACTACATTCCACCTGGACTTGGTTTGTGTGCATGGTGTTGTGCAGGACTCAAGATTAATTTTTTTCCATATGATTTCCAACTGTCCCTACACCCTTCTTTCTCCACCACACTGTAGTGTTATCTGTGTCATAAATCAGGTGACTGTATATGTATGGGTCTTTCTAGATTTGGTATTCAGTTCCATTGGTCTATTTGTCTATTCTTGTGCCATTATCATGCTGTCTTATTTACAGTAACTTTATACTATACTTTGATATCTAATAATTTCAATCTTCCAACTTTGTTTTCTTATGCGAGGTTGTCTTTAATAATGCTGAGACTTTGCATTTCCTTATGAATTTTAGAATCATCATGTCAATCTCCACAGGCAAACTCATGGAAAGTTAAATTAGGATTGCATTGACTCTGCAGAAAATTTTGGAGTATAATTGCTGTCTTTACAGTCCTGTGTCTTCTGATGCATGATCTTGGTATTGCTATACAAAATTATACTGTTTTAGCTTTCTGTGTAGAAAATCTTTTGTTAGATTTTTTCCTAGATGTCTGATACTTTTAATGCTATTGTAAATAATATTGTTGTTAAATGTCGTTTTTCCTATTACATGGAATGCTATTGAAAAATGATGACAGTTCCAATCTGTTTCATTTTGCTAAAACTGCCAAAAAGCAATATATCGAAATGGTCTGGCTTTTAACAATGGGGATTTATTAGCTTACAAATTTATAGTTCTAAGGTCATGAAAAGGTCCTAATTAAGGCATCAACAGGATGATACCTGGACTCTGAAGAAAGGCCACCAGCATCTGTCACATAGAAAGGCACATGACCAGCATCTGCTGGTCCTTTGCCCCTGGGTTCCATTGCTTTCAGCTTCTAATTTCAGTGGCTTTCTGTCTGAGCATGTGTGGGTCTTCCCGTAGCATCTCCAGTGCTTTTCCTTCTAAGTTTTCTGTGTTTTTCTCTATGTGAGATGTCTCTGTGTTTCTCTCCAAACTTCTCTGGGTGTTAGCCTCTCTTAAAGGTCTCCAGTAAAGGATTAAGACCCAACTTGAATGGAGTGGTTCGCATCTCAGTTGAAACAACCGAATCAAAAGGTCCCACCCACAATAGGTCTGCCCCCATAGGAATGATTTAAAAGAACATGGCCTTTCCTGGGGTATGTAACAGCTTCAAACTAGCACACATCCTTATATCCTTTTTTTTCTTGCCTATTTCACTGGTGGTAAGTTCAATATTGCATAAAGTGATCATAGCACTCTTTTTTCTATTTCTTGGGAAAGCTTTCAACATTTTACCATTAAGTATGATGTTAGCTATAAGTAACATTTATTACATTTTATAGCCATCCCTTCTATTCCTAATTTGCTGAGGTTTTTTGAAAATCATAAATAGATGGTGAATTTATATAACACCTTTTCTGCCTAAATTGTAATGCTCATGATTTTTTTCTTCTGCTCTGTTAGTAAAGTGAATTGCACTGCTTTTGAAATGTTAACTCAACTTGTATCATTATGTGTTATCTTATTTAAAGATAAATAATATTTTGCTTAGGACTTCACCATCTATTTTCATGAGAGACATTAGCCTTTAATATCCTTTTTGATAATATGCTTGCCAGGTTTTAGTATTAAGGTTATGGTAGCTCATAAAATGAGTCAAGACATTACTCATTTTTTAATTTGCTGGAAGCCTTTGTATTGAATTGTTGTATTTATATAATTTACTGGTAAAATCATCTGGGCCTGGAGTTTTGCTTGGTGAGATTTTTAATTATAGATTTTATGTCTTAAATAGATAAAATACTATTTAAATTGCCACTTCCTGTGTAAGTTGTGTTTTTCTAGGAATTTGTTCATTTCAAATGAATTTTCAAAATTAGGGGCATTTAGTAATTCATAATATTAGATGATTCTCCTTTTCAGTGTCTGCAGTATCAATATCGTAGGACTAAAAAAATTACAGATATTATTTTTGTTTAGTAATTCATAATATTAGATGATTCTCCTTTTTAGTGTCTGCAGTATCAATATTGTAGGACTCTAAAAAAAATTACAGATATTATTTTTGTGTGTGTGCCTTTTCTATTTTTCTCTTATCGATTTTGCCGGAGGTGATCAACTATATTAGTCTTTTCCAAGAACCAACTTTGCTAACCTTTTTTTAATTATGCTGTTAGCTATTTTATTATTTTCTGGGTTTTTTTTATTATTTACTTCTTTCTGTGTTCCTTGAGGTTAATTTTTAAAGTTCTCATACAACTGCATGTAGAAAAGCACAAGACTCATATATAAATAGCCCCATGAATTTTTCACAAAGTAAATGTAGCTGTGCAATTTGCACCTAGATCAAAAGAACACATCAGCGTCCCAGGAGCCCCCCTGAGCACCCTCTCAGTTTCTAGCCCCCGCTAGGGTAATCACTGTCCTGACTTTTTGCACCATAGATTCGCTTTGCCAGTTTAGAATTTCACATATGTGGATTCAGAAAGTATGTGCTCCCTTGGGTCTCGATTCTTTTACTCAATCTTCTAACTGAGATTTATCTAGTTTGTTACTAGTAACAATTCATTCTTTTTTCATTGCAATCTAATATTATATCGACATCTGTGTGTTTATCATCTATACTACAATTTATTTATTCATTCTCCTGTTACTGGGCATTTGGATAGTTTCCAGTTTGGGGTTGTTATGAAGAGTTCTGCCATGTACATTCTTGTACTTGCCTTTTGAGGACGTAATATGCACATTTCCTTTGGGTACATGAATAGGAGTGGAATTGCTGGATCATAGAATATAATAAAAGATTAATTGGGAAAATGGCTTCAGTTCTTCAACCCTGCCTGTGTTCATGCTCTTTGCAATGTAACTTTGTAATCCTTTCCATCAAGAGGTAGTCTGTTTCCCCATTCCTTGGACCTGGGCTGGCCTTGTGACCTGCTTTGGCCAATAGAGTGTGGTAGAAGAGACGACGTGCTGGCTATGAGTGTAGGCCTGAGACTCAGAACTCTGCAGTTCCATGTAGTGCTTTGCATCTCTGCTTGCCTCTCTCTTGTTTCACTGCTGTTGGCATGAGAATAGTCTTAGGCTGGCCTGAAACAAACCTGGATGAGATTTCATGTGGAGCAGAAGAAAGTCATCTCAGCTGAGGCCCCAGAAATCTTAGAAAACCCAACCAATATAAGCAAAGACTATTGGCTGACCCTCAGCTGAAGGAGGCATGAGTACGCCCCGTTTGCACAGCCAGGAAAGAAGAAATGCGCAGATGACTCTAGATTTGTGAGAAAAAAAAATGTTTATTTTCACATGCCTCTGAGGCTTTGCAGTTGCTTGGCAACATCACTAGGCAATAGATAATGCTCATAGAGCATGGGTATATTTAGCTTTAGTGTATACTGCCAGGGTTACAAAGTGCCTTTACCACTTGACACTCATGTCTGCAGTATGAGTTGCTTGACATCATCCACAGCACTTGGTATGGTCTGTCTTTTCATTTTAGCCATTCCCCTGGAGGTGTGTAAGGGCTGTCACATTTGTGACTTTAATTTGCATTTTCTTGATGACTAATCAAGGTGAGCATCTTTTCATATCCTTCTTGTCCATTTGGACATTCTTTTCTATGAAGTGCCTGTTCAAGACTATATACCTTTTTTTGCTTTTGGTTTGTTTGTCCTTTGCTTAGTGATTTGAAGATGTTCTTTATTTTATCTACACAAAAATCTTTTTTTGTGTTACTGATATTCCATATTCTGCCTTGCCTTTGCTTTTTTAGTCTCTTCATTGTGTCTTTTTAATTGAAATTTCGAGATAATTGTAGATCCACATGTGGTTATAAGACACAATGGAGAGAGACTTGTACACTGCCCATTTTCCCACAATGGTAACATTTCACAAAGCTACCGTATAATATCACAACCAGGATATTGACATCCATACAATCCACCCATCTATTCAGAGTTCCCCAGTTTCACTTGTACTTGTGTATGTACGCAGTAGATTACATATGATTTTATCACTTGTGTAGCTGATTATATCCATTACCCCAATCAAGATATTAGCAGTTTCAACACCATAAAGATCCCTCATGTTGCCCTTTTATAACTACAACCACCTCTGTGCTGGCTTGAAAGAAAGTATGCCCCCTAAGAAAAGCCATGTTTTAATATAAGTCCCATTTCATAAGGGTAGAATAATCCCTGTTCAATGCTGTGTGTTTGAAACTGTAATGAGATCATTTCCCCGGGTGATGTGATTTAGTTAAGAATGGTTGTTAAACTGGATTAGGGGATGACATGTCTCCACCCATTTGAGTGGGTCTTGATTAGTTTCTGAAGTCCTATAAAAGAGGAAACATTTTGGAGAATGAGAGATTCAGAGAGAGTGGCACTACGAAGCAGAGAGTCCACCAGCCAGTGACCTTTGGAGATAAAGAAGGAAGACGCCTCCCGGGGAGCTTCTTGAAACCAGAAGCCAGGAGAGAAAGCTAGAAGATGATGCCGTATTCACCATGTGCCCTTCCAGCCGAGAGAGAAGCCCTGACTGTGCTCACCATGTGCCTTCTCACATGAGAGAGAAACCCTGAACTTCATCGGCCTTCTTGAACCAAGGTATCTTTCCCTGGATGCCTTTGATTGGTCACTTCTATAGACTTGTTTTAATTGGGACATTTTCTTGGCCTTACAACTGTAAACTAGCAACTCATTAAATTCCCCTTGTTAAAAGCCATTCCATTTCTGGTATATTGCATTCCGACAGCTAGCAAACTAGAACAACCTCCCTCCCACCTCTTTCCACTCTCACCTGTCCATAACCCTAACCTGTCTCTATTTCTAAAATTTTGTCATTGCAAAATGTTATATAAGTGGAGACATACATCATGTAATCTTTTGGAACTGGCCTTTTCATTTGTATAATTATATGGAGATTCACCAAATTGTCACCTATGCCTATAGTCCATTCCTTTTTATGGATGTTTCACAGTTTGTTTAACCATTCACCTGTTAGGAGGACATAGGGCTGATTCTGGTTTTGGCTATTACAGACAAAGCTGCTATGAACAATTATATACAAGTTTTTCTGTGAACATAAGCTTTATTTTTCTGAGGTAAATGTCCAAGGGTGCAATTGCTGTCATGTGATAACTGCGTGTTCAGTTTTATAAGAAACCCCAAGCTGTTTTCCAGGGTGGCTCTACAATTTTACATTCCCACTAATGATGTGAGAGTGATAAAATTTCTCTGCATCTTCATCAGCATTTATTGTAGTCACTATTTTTAATTTTAGCCATTCTGATAAGAATGTAGTAGTATATCATTGTGGTATTTGCATTTCCCTCATGGCTAATGATGTTGAATGTCTTTTCATGTGCTTAGTTGCCATCTGTATATTCTCTTCCATGAAATGTCTGTTCATGTCTTTTGCACATTTTCTAATTGCATTGTTTTTTCTGTTGAGTTTTGAGGATTCGTCATATATTCTAGATACTAGTTATTGTTGGATATGTGGTTTGCAAATATTTCCTTTCAGCCTGTAGCATGTCTTTTTAATTAATTTTATTATTATATTTTTTAATTAGAGGATTTCTAGGTTTACAGAAAAATCATGTAAAAATATCCCCATATATTCCCCTAATGTTGACTCTTTGCATTAGTGTGGTACCTTTGTAACAATTGATAAAAGAATATTAAAATAGTACTATTAACTATAGCCCATAGTTTACATTAGATTTATTTTCCCCAATACCACCCTATTATTAATACCTTGTATTAGTGTCATGCATTTGTTATAATTCATGAAAGAACATTAATATACTTGTAATATTAACCCCAGTCAATCATTCACAACAGAGTTCAATGTGTTATATGGTCCTGTGTTTTATCTTCTAATTTTCATTCTAGTAACATACATGACCCAAAATTTCCCATTTAAACCACATTCACATACATACTTCAGTGCTAATTACACTTACAATAATGTGCTATGATCTCCATGATGTATTTCCAAAACTTAATAATCAACTTAAATGGAAATTATGTATAAATCAAGCATCAAATCCCCATTCTATACCCCCAATCTATTTCCCTGATAACCAGTATTCTAAATTTTAACTCTATGTTTTTTTATTATACTTAGTTTGTATCAGTGAAATCATACAAAATTTGTCCTTTTTTGCCTAGCTTATTTCACTCAGCATAATGTCCTCAAGATTCATTCATGTTGTCGCATGCATCAGAGCTTCATTCCTTTTTACAGCTAAATAATATTCCATCATATGTATAGATCACATTTTGTTTACCCATTCTTCGGCTCATGGACACTTGGGAAACTTTTGTCTTTTGGCAATTGTGAATAATGCCACTATGAACATGCAAATATCTGTTTGAATCCCTGCTTTTAATTCTACTGGGTATATACCTAGTAGCAGGATTGCCAAGTCATATGGTGCTCCTATATTTAGCTTCCTGAGGAACTGCCAAACTGTCTTCCATTATTTTACATTCCCACCAGCTCCTATTTCTCCACATCCTCTCCAACACTCGTACTTTTCTATTTTTTTAATAGTTGCCATACTAATGGGTGTGAAATGAAATCTCATTGTGATTTTGATTTGCATTTCCCTAATAGCTAATGATGTTGAGCATCTTTTCACTTGCTGTTTAGCCACTTGTATTTTCTCTTTGAAGAAATGCCTATTCAAGTCTTTTGCCCATTTTTAAATTGAGCTGTTTGTCTATTTATCATTGAGTTGTAGAGTTTCTTTATATATTCTGAGTTGTAGAGTTTTTTTATATATTCTGGATATTAAACTCTTATTGGATATGTGGTTTCCAAATATTTTCTCCCATTGAGTAGGTTGTCTCTTCAATTTCATGACAAAATCCTTCAATGCACAAAACATTTTAATTTTGAGGGGGTCCCATTTATCTATTTTTTCTTTCATTGCTTTTGCTTTAGGTGTAAAGTCTTAGAAACCATTGCCTAATGCAGGATCCTGAAGATGCTTCTCTATATTTTCTTCTAGGAGTTTTATAGTCCTGGTTCTTATATTTGGGTCTTTGCTCCATTTTGAGTTAATTTTTTTTATACGGTGTGAGATAGAGGTCCTTCTTTCATTCTTTTGCAAATGGATATGGTTCTCCCAGCACCGTTTGTTGAAGAGACTATTCTTTCCCTGTTAAGTGGACTTGGCAGCCTTGTCAAAAATCACTGGGTCATAGTGTAAGGGTCTATTTCTGAACTCTCAATTTGATTCTATTGATCGATTTATCTATCTTTGTACCAGTTCCATGCTGTTTTGACCACTGTATCTTTGCAATATGCTTTAAAGTTAGGAAGTGGGAGTCCTAGAACTTCATTCTTCTTTTTCAAGGTGTTTTTGGCTAGTCAGGGCCCCTTACCTTTCCAAATAAATTTGATAATTGACTATTCCATTTCTACAAAGTAAGCTGTTGGAATTTTGGTTGGGCTTTTGTTGAATCTGAATCTTTTTGGGTGGAATTGACATCTTAACGATATTTAGTCTTCCAATCCATGAACATGGTGTGCCCTTCCATTTATTAAGGTCTTCTTTGGTTTCTTTCAGCAATGTTTTGTAGTTTTCAGTGTACAAGTACTTTACATCCTTGGTTAAATTTATTCCTAAATATTTGATTCTTTCAGTTTCTACTGTAAATTTTTTTTTCTGATTTCCTCCTCAGATTGTTCGTTGCTAGTGTATGGAAACACTACTGATTTTTATGTAACCTACTGATTGTACTTCTACACTTTGCTGAGTTTATTTATTAGCTCTAGTAGTTTTGTTGTAGATTTTTTTGGGACTTTCTATTTACATGGTTATGTCATCTGCAAATGGTGAATGTTTTACTTCTTCCTTTCCAATTTCAGTGTTTTTTATTTCTTTTCTTGCCTAGTTGCTCTGACTAGAACTGACTAGTACAATGTTGAATAGCAGTGGTGACAGTGGGCATCCTTGTCTTGTTCCAGATCTCAGTGAGAAAGCTTTCCATCTTTTGCCATTAAAAACAATGCTAGCTGTGAGTTTTTCACATATACCTTTTATCATGTCAAGGATGTTTTCTTCTATTCTTATTATTCTAAGTGCTTTTATCAAGAAAAGATGCTGATTTTTGTCAAATGCCTTTTCTGCATCAAGTAAGATGATCATGTGGTTTTTCTCTTCATTTTGCTGATGTGATATATTACATTAGTTGATTTTCTTATGTTGAACCACCCTTGCATTCCTCAGTTAAAACCCACTTGGTAATGGTGTATAATTCCTTTGAAGTGCTGTTGGATTCGATTTGCAAGTATTTTGCTTAGGATTTTTACATCTATATTCTTAAGAGAGAGTGGTCTTTAATTTTTTCTTATAGGATTTTTATCCAGCTCTGGTATTATGGTGATACTGGCCTCATAGAATGAGTTACGTAGTGTTCCCTCCTTTTCAATTTTTTGGAAGAGTTTGAGCAGGATTGGTATTAATTCTTCTAGGAATGATGGATAAAATTCACCCCGAAGCCATTTGGTCCTGGGCTTTTCTTGCTTGGGAGGTTTTTAATGGCTGATTCAATCTCTTTGCTTGTAGTTCATATATTGAGGTCTTCTGTTTGTCTATAATGTATTTCTCTTTTGTGTGTTTCTAAGAATTTGTCTAATTCATCTAGGTTGTCTAATTTGTTGGCATATGGTTGTTCATAGTATCCTCTTATGATCCTTTTATTTCTGTGGGGTCAGTAGTAACGTCCCCCTTCTCATTTCTGATTTTACTTATTTGTGTCTTCTCTATTTTTTTTTGTCAGTCTAGCTAAGGTTTTATCAATTTTATATATCTTTTCAAAGAACTGACTTTTGGTTTTGTTTAGTCTAGTTTTTAAATTCTCTACTTATTTCTGCTGTAATTTTTGTTATTTCTTTCCTTCTGCTTGCTTTGGGGTTAGTTTGCTGCTGTTGTTTTCTTTTGTAGTTCCTCCAGGTGTGCAGTTAGAGCTTTGATTTTAGCTCTTTCTTCTTTTTTAAGGTAAGCATTTAGGACTATAAATTTCCCTGTCAGCACTGCCTTCACTGCATCCCTTAAGTTTTGACATGTTGTGTTCTTGTTTTCTTTTGTCTCAAGATATTTGCTGATTTCCTTCCCAATTTCTTCTTTGACCTACTAATTTTTTATGAGTGTGTTATTTAACCTCTATATACTTGTGTATTTTCCAGTTCTCCACCTGTTATTGATTTCTAGGTTCATTCCATTATGATCAGAGAAAATGCTTTGTATGATTTCAATATGTCTACCATGACTGAGTTTGTTTTGTGACCTACAATGTGTTCTATCCTGGAGATTGATCCATGTGCACTGGAGAAGAATGTATTCCTTTATTTTGGGGTGAAATGTTTTGTGTATGTCTGTTAGGTCTAATTCATTTATCATATTATTCAAGCTCTCTGTTTTCTTATTAATTCTCTGCCTAGATGTTCTATCTATTGAGGACAGTGTTTATATTGAAATCTCCAACTATTATTGTAGAGATGTCTATTTCTCCCTTCAGTTTTGCCCATGTTTATCTAGTGTATTTTGGGGCACTGTGGTTAGGTGCATAAGTATTTATGATTGTTATTTCTTCTAGGTGGACTGCCCCATTTATTAATATTAAATGTCTTTATCTGTTATAACAGCTTTTGACTTGTCTATTTTGTCTGATTAGTACAAAATCGGACAACTGCCCCGGCTCTTTTTTTTGGTTACTATTTGCATGGAATATCTTTTCCAATCCTTTCACTTTCAATCTATTTTTGTTCTGGGTCTAAGGTGAGCCTCTTGTAAACAACATATAATTGAATCATGCTTTTTTATCCATTCTGCCAACCTATGTCTTTTGATTGGGGAGTTTAATCCATTGACATTGAGTATTATTGCTGTAAATGCAGTATTTACTTCAGCCAATTGGTCCTTTGGTTTGTATATGTCATATCTTTTTTGTGTCTGTCTCTCTTTTCCTGTATGACAACCTCTTTTCTGTATAGTTGATCTTTTATGGAGTATCTGACAGATCCCTTTCTCATTTCTGTTTCTGTACATTTTAAAAATGCTTTCTTTGTGGTTACCTTGGGGTTTATATTACATAACCTACATCTATAACCTACTAATTTGCAAAGATACCAACTTAGCTTCAATGGCATACATGACCTCTGCTCCCAGCTCTTTATATTGTTTTTATCCACCTCCCCACTTTATATTTTGTATGTCCTTTATTGGGAAATATGCCTTTTTTATTGTTCAATTGAATTCTGATTCTTCCATGAATTAAAGAGTAGAGTTGTATGTGGAGGGTTCAGTAGTATTGGATTTTGCATTTACCCTTTTAGTTACCCTTTGTGCTGGTTTGAAATGATGTATGTACTCTAGAAAAGCCATGTTTTAACCCTAATCCCATTTTGTAAAGGCAGCCATTTCTTCTAATATATTTGAAACTATAATTAGGTCATCTCCCTGGAGATGTGATTTAATCAAGAGTGGTTGTTAAACTGGGATTAGGTAGAGGCATGTCTCCACCCATTTGGGTGGGTCTTGATTAGTTTCTGTAGTCCTATAAAAGAGGAAACATTTTGGAGAATGAGAAATTCTGAGAGAGCAGAGCGACATAACCATGAGAAGCAGAGAGCACACCAGCCAGTGACCTTTGGAAATGAAGAAGGAAAATGCCTCCCAGGGAGCTTCACGAAAGGAAGCCAGGAGAGAAAGCTAGCAGATGATGCCATGTTTGCCACATGCCTTTCCAGATGAGGGACAAACCCTGACCCTATTCACCATGTGCCTTCTCACTTGAGAGGGAAACCATGAACCTCATTGGCCTTCTTGAACCAAGGTATCGTTCCCTGGATGCCTTAGATTGGACATTTCTATAGACTTGTTTTAATTGGGGCATTTTCTTGGCCTTAGAACTGTAAACTAGCAACTTATTAAATTGCCCTTTTTAAAAGCCATTCCGTTTCTGGTATATTGAATTCCAGCAGCTAGCAAACTAGAACACCCTTACTGATGATTTTCATTTCTTCACACCGCTCCAGACCATTTCCTCCTGTCTCTTCCTTTCTGCCTGCAGGACTCCCTTTAATAATTCTTGTAGGGCAGATCTTTTAATGAGGAACTCACTCAGTTTCTGTTTATCTGTGAATATTTCAAATTCTCTTTCATTTTTGAAGGATAGTTTTGCCAGATAAAGAATTTTTGGCTGATGGTTTTTCTCTTTCAGTACCTTAAATATGTCATGCCACAGCTTTCTCACTTCCGTGGTTTCTGGTGAGAAATTGGCATCTTTCTGAGGATCCCTTGTATGTGATGAACTGCTATTCTTTTTCTTTGTCAAGATTGTTTTAACTATTTTTGCACCTGTGCCTTTTCATAATAATTTTAGAATAAGGTTGTCTATTTTTCCAAAAACTTTGCTGGGATTTTTGATAGGAGTTTCAGTAAACCAATAGATCAATTTGGAAGAATTGACATTTTTACTATGTGAGTGTTCCAATCAATGAACACTGTATATTTATGCATTTATTTAAGTCTTGTTTGATTTTTTCTTCTATTAATGGTGCCTTTTGATGCACAAAATTCTTAAATTTAATATAGAGCAATTTATCATTTTTTTTTCCTTTATGATTACCACTTTTGGTGTTCCACCTAAACAAATCTTTGCCTATCCTAAGGCCCTATGCTTTTTTTTTCTAAAAGCTCTATCAGATGTCAGTCTTTGGGTAGGATGAGTAGGCCATGGAAAGCCAACTCTGCTGCTATGACAAATAGAAAAAAGCTGGATACTTTGAAAAAACATCAAAGTTTTAGAAGTAACAATTACTGGATGAATTTAAATTTTACAGGAATTGAGTTGATGGTCACTAGCAGTTTTCTTTCCTAAGGGCATTTGCCAATTACTGGTTCAGACTGAAGTTTGAATCTAGCTCATACAGAGAAACTCTACTAGGGAAATAACCCTGAAAAACTTTGGTCATTGTGTGGTGCTCATATGACAGATTGGAGACTTGCAGAGCCCCAAACACGTCTGGATTTCCTTGTGGAACATTTGCTAAGTTCTGGGGCTGTGTGCAGGAGGCTGGGAAGTTAGGCTGAGTGTTTCTAAAAGGCCAAGTGAAATTTCCCTTAATTTGATGCTTAAGAGACAGTGTCCTGAGTTTTCTTTGTAGGGATATTGTTAATAATACTCAATTTCTTTGAAAAATATCAGACTATTTAGATGATCTATTTTGTCTTCTGGCAGTTTTTGATAAATTGTGTGTTTTACAAGAATTATATCCATTTCATCCAAATCATTAAATTTATTGATATAAAGTTGTTCAAAATATCTTCTTGCTATTCCTTTTAATGTAGCATTTGTAGTGATGTTTCTGTTCTCATTCCTGATATTGATAATTTGTAGTTTCTTCTCTTGTCTTAGTCTTGCTAAAGGTTTCTTATTTTTTCAAAATACTTTTTTTGGCTTTATTTTCTCTATTCTGTCTCTAATTAATTTCTGCCTTTCTCTTTCCTTCCTTGTACTTTTGTTGAATTTAACATGCTGTTCTTTTTAAATCTTACTGAGATGGAAACTTGAGCATAGATTTTAAGCCTTTCTTCTTTTCTTATATGTGCATTTAAAGTATAGATTTTACTCTGACTATGACTTTTGTTGCATTCCACAAGTTTGGGTGTGTGTTCACCATCATTATCATTCACTTAATAATATTTTCTCATTTGCGGTGTTGTTTCTTCTTTAACCCATCGGATTACAAGTTTAATTTTTAGGCAACTGGAGATGTTCTAGTTGTTTTGTTGTTGTTGTTTATTTCTAGCTTAATTCCATTGTACCCAGAGAATATAGTATAAATTTGAAATTTGTTAGGGATTTCTTTTGGGTTTTTTTAATTTAATATTTCATTTACACTTGAAAAGAATATGAATTCTGTTGTTATTGTATGCAGTGCTTTATATACATCATTTAATTAAAGTTCATTAATTGTATTTTTCAGATTTTCATTGTTGTTACTGATTTTTTTGCCTATTGATTTTATCAGCTATGGAGTGGTATTTAAGTCTCTCATTATAATTGTGAGCTTGCCTATTTCTCCTTTCAGATTAATAAACATTTTTTATTATCCCAATTCTTCTTTCTATCAACTTGTTATTATGCAATCTGTTACTATTCTTTTAGTAGTTATCTTAGATATTACAAGATGCACCCTTGACTTTTTACCCAAAAAAATTATTTCGTCATCTTCCCAATAATCTCAAGACTTCTAGGTATTTTAATTTCATGCATTACTCTCCTAACTTTTGTGTTATTGCTTTTATGAATCTTAATTCTACTTGTATTTCAAATTCCATAACGCATTTCTAGGATTATTGCAAAAAACATATATTCATTTATATTCACCCACATATTTTTGGAGCTCTTTGTTCCTTCTTGAATATATATTTATTTCCATATGGGTCATTTTTCCTTTTTCCTGAAAAAACTACCATTAGTGTTTCTTTGAATACAGGCTTATTGGTAATGAATTCTCTCAGTTTTTGTTTGTCTTCAAACTTCTTTAATTCCCCTTCATTTAAAATAAATTTTATTTTGGAATATTACAATTATTTACAAAGTGAACAGTAGAGTATGACCGCCTTCCATGTGCCCGTTCCTATAGCCATAGCAATTACCCCATTCTGTGTTCTGTATCCACTATGCCTCCACCTACTTCCTACCTCCCAGGCTTGCTGATGACAAAGTTGTTATTTTTAAAAGGTCCTTTGCTTTAAGGTAAAATGTATACACATCAAAGTGTACACATTAGCTGTTCAATATTGGCAAATGGACATACTGGGAAATTGCCATTTCTATCACAATACAGAACATTTTCATTACTTCAGAAAATTTCCTTTATTGTTCTGATGTTTTTCACCTTGGATTGGTGGGGTTTTTTTGTTTGTTTGTTTGTTTGTTTTAATTTTGCATATGGGCAGGAGGCACCAGGGATCGAACTCCAGAACTCCAGCACGGCAGGTCGGAGCTCTGCCTGCTGAGCCACAGCAGCCACCCGATTGGTGGGGGGTTGATTGTTTTTTTAAAACAAGGCAAAAGAGTGATGAGGGCTCTGTTGCACCCAGCTAACAGGCCAATGGTCAGGTGTTCGGGCAGGCGGCTGGGGACACGTGGGCAGGTGACCTGGGGACATGTGGGCAGGTGGATGAGGCTAGGCAGGTGGGGAGGCAGCAAGCAGGGGGGATGTAGTCGGGGGCTGTCCTGTGCCTGCTGGGACCTGGGTCTGTGCCTTGGAACTCTGTGCCTACCAGGCGAAAAGCTGGCCTGAGTTAGGCAGTGATGAAGATGGAAGGCAGG
>PVIY010030355.1:0-31077 GCA_004026745.1 Myrmecophaga tridactyla | reverse complement strand
GAAGGAAGGAAGGAAGGAAGGAAGGAAGGAAGGAAGGAAGGAAGGAAGGAAGGAAGGAAGGAAGAAAAGAAAAGAAAGAATGGAAGGAAAAAGGAAAGACACAAACAAACTTTGAGATGTCTGTGAGAATCTTCCCCTTGCATCCTATTGCCTTGAATAAAGTCACAAAGCCCAGTTACTGTTGAAGGATAATTAAGATCTCATGATTGGCTTAGACCAATCCCTGAGAGAGTGGAATAAAAATCCCACAATTGTTATGACAAATTGCTTCCATTAACTATTGCAGCATAGCAAACCAATTTGATTCACTATTATCTCTCACAGTACTGTGGGTTGGCCAAGCTAAGCTGTGGAGTTCCCGTTTGGGATCTCATGTGGTTGCATAGGCTGGGTGTCAAACATGATACCCATGTCTCACATGTCTGGTGCCTCTGACCTCCTCAACTCCATATGAGGTTTCATCCTTCAGCATCTCTCTTCTACCTTGCATTTCTCTGAACAAGATGGTATGAGGATATTAATAGTCCTATATAGATGGCTTCCGAGAAACCAAGGATCAATCTGCCTGTCTTCTAAAAGACTAAACCTATCATTTCTTTTAATTTGTTAGTCAAAGCAATCACAGTCCAACCCAAATTCAAGGGGAGGGGAAATAGACCTTCAGTCTCCATAGGAAGAGAGTTTTAGAATTTATTTAGAATTTACAGTCATTTTTAGTCCCCTACACCAATTATTATGCATTGTCTGGGGATGCACAAAATGCTACCTTGAGCAAAATCAGTTTTGCCAGCAAAGAAAGTCTGTTGAACAGGCAAACTATGTCCCATCAGATTTTATGAGTGAACAGATATGTTCTCTAGAAGTCTTAGTTATACAGATGTATATTCATTTGAGGATTCTAGTCTAATTGGGATAAAAGTCAATTATTTGTTAAATGTATTATACTTGAACTAAGTTAAGGACTCTCATTTTTCCCCTCTGGCATTATTACACAAATCTAAGTTGGAAGTCTTCCTTGTCCATGATATGTAACACTGAGCTCCTTCTCTTTGATTTCATCACCCTCTAATACTATAGTTGCTGCGTAACAAAATACCTAGAATTTAATGACTCAAAATGATAACACACTTTTATTATCTTTCACAAAGTCTGTGAGTCAGGAATTTGTACAGGACTCAGCAGGAATGTTTTTGCCTCTTCTTTCATGTTTGGGGCTTCAAATGGAAGATGTAAGTTGGAGGCCTGGAATCATCTGAATGTGGAGATGGAGGATTTGCTTCCAAGTGGTTCATCCACTTACCTGAAAGATCATTCCTTGCAAGATGGTTCCTATTTGCATGCATTTCCCCATACCAGCTTGAATATCTCCATGACAAGGCAATTGGCTTCTCCCAGTACAAGTAACCAAAAAAAGACATTTAGGTAAAGGTATACTACCCTTTAAACCTACTCACAGAAGTCATCTATTGGCCATACAGTCCAATCCTGCCTCAAAGTGAGAGGAGACCACACAAGGACATGAACACCAGCAGGTAAGGGTTATTTAGGGTAATCTTTTAGGCTGCTTAACACAGAATCTATCATTATCCATGCAGTATTTATATATATGTTGCTTTCTTCTCAACTGTAGAATGTTCAGTTACTAATTCTTTTCAGTTCATAGCAATCTATTTTAAATAATCTGTGCTCCCCTCATTGTGGTTTTTCTATTCATTTATCTCCTGCTTCTTCATTTCACATTTCTATTATTCTTGCTATACAATTGGCAATCATTGCATTGTGTCTGATATTTTTTTAATAATTTATACTAGCAAAGTATAATATTTTGTGTTTTTTGGGAAATTTACTAAAATGGTATTGTATTATAAATCCATCTGGTATTTTACTTTTTTATTCAAGAGTATGTTTTTTAGCATTTAATCATATTGTTATATATACATATAGTGAGTTGCATTTTTTATTAAAAAATTTAATTAAAAAATTTTAACATACATGAGTTCATGTTTGCAGTAAAGATGTCATTCCTCCTCACCAACCCTCCTCTTCTTCTATTTCCTTGCCCAGAAGTAACATAGCAAAAAGGCTTGGGAAAAATCTTGTAATGTTCAAGACCTCTGCAATTTAAAAATACAAATGGTAACACAGCATGTTATGCATGGTTAAGCATTTTGTTTTTCTACTTAGTATGTTTTAAAGCTCATTCCATGTTTACAGCGCTAGAACAGGACCTCATTCTTTCTATCATTTTTAATTATGTTTTTATCCTCATTCTTTTTAACAGATGCATAATATTCTGCAGTGGGGCGGTGCTGTAATTTACTGAACTGCTGTCTATCAATGGCGGCCATTGTATGTCCATGTATGCATGTACTTGTGCCCACAGTTTTATGCGTCTGTACATGCCCCATTTGCTTTCTTCTCTGCTCATTTCTTCTTTTCTCAGTTTCTAATGTCAATGCATTTAAATTAAATGGGGCCAGTTTAAAGATTTCTGAAAAACAGGTTTAGTTTATCAGAGCAGTCACTAAATAAATCTAATAAAAGGAAAGCTCATATACCATCATCCGCATCTTACAAATCCTCACATTTGCACCTATTTCTGTGTCTGGCACATGGTGGACACTTGATGCAGAGGGTAGACAGCCTCCACCTCCAGCATCAAAAACAGGGCTCAAAGGAACCTAGAGGGCAGATGCTAGAAGAGAAGGCCTGAGGTGGTTGCCTTTTGATGAAAACCAGGCATGTTCTGTGAAAGGAGCATGGCTTCCATTGCAGACATCCTCTTCTACACAAAAGGAAAGACTTATAGGAGTCCTGTACACAAACAAAAGAGAAATTTTTTTTGTCTTTTCCTGGACTTTGGCTGTTTGGGGAAAAAAAAATATATATATATATATATATTCATAAGCTTGGAATTATGTAATCTACGCTAATCAAAAAATATTAGATACTCTTCTGCCAAATGTTGGGTGGGATCTTTTCTTTAGGTTGCTTCCTTGGAGATGTGACCCCCACTCATTCAAAGTGGATCTTAATCTCCTTACTGGAGTCCTTTCAGAGAGGGACATTTTGGTGGGGACCCAAATGTTTGGAGATGACTAAAGAGTCAACACTGATAGCAGATATTTGGGGATGCTAAGCTAAGAGATGAAATCTAAAGTTTCCCTAGAGAAGCTATGTGAGGACCCATAGATGCTTAGTGAGAAAGTCACTGAAATCAGAATCTGAAAGCGATGAACTGGGAGCAAGGATAAGCAGATGCCAGCCGCATGGCTTCTCAGCTAACAGAGCTTTTCCAGATGCCAGTGGCCTTACTTCAAAGTATCTTTCTCTGGTGCCATAATCTGGACATTTTCATGGCCTTAGAACTGTACATTTGTACCCTAATAAATCACCTTTGTGAAAATCAATCCATTTCTAGTATATTGCATTCCAGCAGCATTAGCAAACTGAAACATATATTAAGTATAGAATAAGTTTATTGGATTCTTAAAAGATCTAATCAGAATTTTTATTGTAGTTGAACAGAATATATATATTACATTAGGAAATTTAACACCCTTATATTGTTAAGTCCACCTATTCAAGAGCTAAGAATATCTGTTTATTCAGACCTTATCTTATGTTTAAACTTTTAAAATTTTCTCCATATCAGTCTACTATATATTTGAAATTAATTCCTAGAAACTTCAGAGATTTTTGTTTTTTGTGTTTCGGGTGGTGGTTTTTATTATTTGCATTATGTCATAAAAACATTTTTCTAGTTAGTTGTTGCTGGCGTAGAGGAATTTTATGATTTCTTTAAGTTGATTTTGAGTCCAAGAATCTTACTCAATTCTCTTACAAATTTTTATAGCTTTTCTGAAGCTCACTTTAATTTTTCTATGTAGATGAAAATGACATTTCCAAACACTTATCCTTTTCTACACAATCGTATGCTTCTAATTTATTTTCTGTGCTTTATAAGATAGGCTTTCTGGGATGGCAATGGTAAAATGCCTCACTACAAATTTTGATAAACATATTTCCCCCCACAATTTTGTAAATCATTGTTTTATTTAATTTTAGGTAATTTGTTATGCACATATATATTCAGGATAATTCCTCCTTGTCATTTAACAATATTCCTTTCTTTAAGTATATATTATCAATTAAGCTTTTAAACCTATTTTACTTTCTTAATTTCTGACTAAATATATGTTTCTATTATTATAGTTCCAACCTCTTTTCCCTTTCTTTATTTCTTTTCTGAGAAATAATATATAATTGGATTTATTTTTACTTTTAAATTGTTCATTTTCTCTCCCCCTCACTAAATGAAAGAAAAATGTTATCCCATTGTTATATCGTTTTGCATTTCCCTAATGGCTAATGATGTTGAACATCTGTTCATGGCTTTTGGTCATTGTATATCTTCTTTGGATAACTATCTATTTGTGCTGGTTTGAAAGGATGTATGTACCCTAGAAATGCCATGTTTTAATCCTAATCCCACTTTGTAAAGGCAACCATTTCTTCTAATCCCTATTCAGTACTGGATGTTTGAATCTGTAATTAGATCATCTCCCTGGAGATGTGATTTACGGAGTCACATCTTGATATGCTCTTGATGTGATTTAATCAAGAATGGTTGTTAAACTGGATTAGGTGGAGGCATGTCTCCACCCATTTGGGTGGGTCTTGATTAGTTTCTGAAGTCCTTTAAAAGAGGATATATTTTGGAGAATGAGAGATTCAGAGAGGGCAGAACAGAACAACATAGCCATGAGAAGCAGAGTCCACCAGCCAGCAACCTTTGGAGATGAAGAAGGAAAATGCCTCCAGGGGAGCTTCATGAAACAGGAAGCCAGGAGAAGAAGCTAGCAGATGACGCCGTGTTCACCATGTGCCCTTCCAGATGAGAGAGAAACCCTGATTGTGTTCACCATCTGCCTTTCCACATAAGAGAGAAACCCTGACTGTGTTTTCCATGTGCCTTCTCACCCTGAACTTCATCGGCCTTCTTGAACCAAGGTATCTTTCCTTGGATGCCTTAGATTGGACATTTCTATAGACTTGTTTTAATTGAGACATTTTCTCGGCCTTAGAACTGTAAACTAGCAACTTATTAAATTCCCCTTTTTAAAAGCCATTCCATTTCTGGCATATTGCACTCCAGAAGCTAGCAAACTAGAATAATATCCAAATATTTTGCCTATTTGTAAATTGAGCTGCTGGTCTTTTTGTTGTAGAGTAGTAGGATTTCTTTATATAGTCTGGTTGTTAAACCTTGTCAGCTATATGGTTTCTAAATATTTTCTCCAATTGTGTAAGTTGTCATTTGAATTTCATTGTAAAATCCTTTGATGTACACAGGTTTTTAATTTTGATGAAATCTCTTTTTTTTTTTTTTTTATTTTGTTGCATGTGTTTTTGGTGCAAAGTCTAAGAAACCATTACCAAACCCCAGGTCCTGAAGATGCTTCCCTATGTTTTTGTTTTAGTTTACTAAGGATTCTGAAAATGTAATAATATACTAGAAACAGAATGGCTTTTAAAAAGGGAATTTATTGCATTAAAATTTAACAGTTCTAATGTGATGAAAATGTCCAAATTAAGGCACCAAGAAAAGGTTACCTCTATTCAAGAAAGGTTGATGCTATCAGGAACAACTCTGTCAGCTGGGAAGGCATGTGGTGACATCTGCTAGCTTTCTCTCCTGGCTGCTTGTTTCATAAGGCTTCCCCAGGGACATTTTCCTTCTGAATTTCCAAAAAAGTCTCTGGCTATATGGGCTCTAAAGCTTTTACCAAAATGATTTCCTCTTAAGGGACTCTACTAAGCAATGCCACCTTTAATGGATACAGACATGTCCATGGAAACCACCTAATCAGAAGGTCTCACCCACAATTAGGTGGGTCATATATCCATAGAAACAACTTAATCAAAAGTCCCACCCAGTAATACTGAATCAAGGTTAAAGAACATGGCTTTTCTAGTTTATACAGCAGTTTCAAACCAGCACAATTTTCTTCTTGGAATTTTATAGTTCTGCCTCTTTTATTTAGGTCTTTGATCCATTTTCATTTGATTTTTGTATATTATGCCTGGAAAGTTTGCACCTTCACTCTTTTGCATGTGATTATCCAGTTTCCCATGCATCATTTGTTGAAGACGTAATTTTTTCGCCCAGTGTATGAAGCTGGCATTATAGTAAAAATTCAATTGGCCATAGATTTCTTTTCCTTTTTTGGCATGGGCAGGCTCTGTGTATTGAACTCAGGTCTCTGGTATGGCAGGCAAGAATTCTGCCACTGAGCCACCATTGCATTGCCCAGTGTGAGGTTTTATTTCTAAGCCTTTAGTTCAGTTCCATTAAGTACCATACTGTTTTGAATTCTGTCACTTTATAATAAGTTTTAAAATCATTAAGTGTGAATCACCCACTTTCATTCTTCTTTTTCAAAAGAGTTTTGACTATTTAAGTTTCCTTACTCTTATATATAAATTTTATGATGTCTTTTCCATTTCTGCAAAGAAAGATGTTGGTATTTTAATTAAAATTGCATTGAGTTTAAAAATTGTATAAGTTGTTTACATCCATGGTTAAATTTATTCCTAGATGTTTGGATATTTTCATTGCTAATGTAAATATATGTTTTCTTGATTTCTTCTTCACATTATTTATTAATAGTGCAAAAACAGTATTGATTTGTATGTGTTGACCCTGTACTCTAACAGTTCTTTTATTAGTTCAAGGTGCTTTGTTATAGAGTCTTCCAGATTTTATGTTTATAAGATCATGTTATCTTGGATGGAAAGCTTTATTTCTTCCTTCCCAATTTGAATGCCTTTTTTCCTCTACTTTCTCTGGCTAGAATTTCCAGTATAAAAATTGAATACTAGTGGCAACAGAAAACCTTTCTGTCTAATTCCTAGAAAGTTTTCATTTTTTCACCACTGAATATGATGTTACCTGCCTTTTATCATGATATAGAAATTTCCTTCTATTTTTAGTTTTCTGTGTTTTTATCAAAAAGAGGTGCTGAATTTTGTCAAATATTTTGCTGCATTAATTAAGATGATCATGTGGTTTTATACTTCCTTCTATTTGTGTTATATATTTACAATAATATTCTTATATTGTACCACCCTGTCAGTGGAGGTTTCAAACTATGGTTGTTTGAAACTGTATGTACCCTAGAAAAACATGTTCTTAAAATTAACCCATTCTTGTGGGTGGATTCCATTGTAAGTAGGACATTTTGATGAGGATATTTCAGTGAAAGTATGACCCACCTCAATCCCTATTACATGGATTCCTTTGTAAGAGAAGGAAATTCAGAGAGAGATAAAGAATCTGCTGAAGCAATAAGTTAAAATAATGAAGCCAAGAAGAAAAGCAGATGCCACTATGTGCATTGCCATGTGACAGAGGCATGTGTTACCAGCAGTCCATGTTCAGGAAGAAAGCATTACCTTGATGATGCCTTGATTTGGACTTTTTTTTTTTAGCCTAGAAACCATTAGTGAATAAATTCCCATTATTTAACCTAACCCATTTCTTGGTATTTGTTTGAGCAGCCTAGGAAATGAAATCACTGGCATACCTGGGATAAATCCCATTGATCATGACATATAATTATTTTGAGATTCTAATGGATTTGGTTTCCTAGTATTTTGTTGAGGATTTTGACATATTATGGACCAATATACCTTATCTTGTGCCTTTATCTTCCTTTACTATTAATATAATGTGGCCTCATAAAATGAATTAAGAAGTATTCTCTCCTCTTCAATCTTTTGAAAGAGTTGAGCAGGGCTGGTCACCAATGAAGTCATCTGGAACTTGGATTTCCTTTGTTGGGAAATTTTTTATTATTGATTCAATTTCTTTATTTGTATTGGTCTGCTGCAATCTTCCATTTCTTCTTGAATCAGTGTGGCTAGTTTGTGTGTTTCTAGCCACAATAGAAACATTGTGTGTTTCTATTTTTTCTAGGAAATAGTGTGTTTCAACTAGGTTAACTAATTTGTTGGCATGTAGTTGTCCATAGTATCCTCTTATAATCCTTTTAATACTGTGGGATCCTTTCTCATTTCTGATGTTAGCTATTTGTACCTTCTTTTTTCTTTGTCAGTCTAGCTAAAGGTTAGTCTATTTTGTTGATTCTTTCAAAGAACCGACTTCTGATTTCATTTATTCCGTATTTTTTCCTATTTCAGTTATCTATTGTAATCTTTGTTATTTCTTTCCTTCTGCTTGGGGTTCAGTTGCTCTGCTTTATCTAGATTTTCCAATTTGTAAGGTCAGGTCTCTGATTTAAGATCTTTCTTTCTTTATTGTAAGCATTTAGAACCATAAATTTCCCTCTCCAGCACAGACTTTGCTGCATCTCATAAATTTTGGTCTGCTGTGTTTCATTTTCTTTACCTCAAGATATTTTCTTATAACCCTCATGATTTCTTATTTGACAAATTGATTTTTAAAAGCGCATTGCTTTATTTCCATATATCTGTGAATTTTCCAGCTTTCACTGTTCTTGATTTTTAGCTTCATTTCCTTACGGTCAGAGAAGATATATTGTATGCTTTTTTATTGACACTTTTTTTATGACCTAGCACACGATCTTTCTTGGAGAGTGACCCATATGCCCCAGAGAAAAATGTATAGTCTTGTGCTGTTGGGTGAAGTGTTCTACATATGTCTGTTAGGTATAGGTAGTTTAAGTATCATTCAAGTCTTCTATTTCCTTTTTCATCTTCTGTCTATATGTCTATCTATAATTACAAATGACAAATTGACATCTCCTGCTATTAATGTAGAATTGCTTATTTTTCTCTTCAAACCTGTCATATTTGCTTTATATATTTTGAGGCTCTGCCATTAGGTGCATATATATTTATAATTTTTATGTCTCATTGTTGAATGGACCTGTTCATCAGTATCAGAGGGACCTTCTTGAATTAACTGTATTCCTTTTATATCATCTACAGTTAATTTCAGCAAAATACACCTAGTTTCTTTTTGTCCTCAGCAGTTCGTAACACTATTAGGTAGGTGGATTTTATTTCCCAGTTTACATGTAAAAAATTAATTTCTATAACACTTTGTCAAGTGTGGAGAATTAACAATGTGAGTTTAGATCAAAGTTGGATAATTTAATTTCTTAAAGAATGAAATTTGGTCTGGAGAAAGTCTAAACTTATTCTTTGATATTATGTGATTTAGTGGTTTTTTGGAATATACCCAAGATAAAAAGTATTTTACATTATAGTGTTAAACATATGTTGCCATCATGTAAACTGTTATAAGTGATTTAATAAAATGTGAGCAGAACAAGACACTTGTTTGAGCTTGAAGCTTAAGTGGTTTATGGGGATAGTCTGAGACACTTCACCATTGTTATTCAACACATGGATGCAATAAGGCTCACTAAATACAATGCGTACACACATGCAAATGTACATGCACACATATACACATGCAAAAATATAAATGCATATATATGTGAATGGGTGTGTATGTATAATGTTAATATACTATTTTAGAAATATTCGTGCTTTGCTGCATGTTAGGCTTACTTTTAGAATCTGATGGTATCATAAAATAAATTATCTGCTCTTTTCCTTGAATATCTCACTCTATTAATTGGCACCCCAAAACCAGGAAGAGTACTATACATGCTTTAGCATTTCACATCAGTTTTCTCCACTATGACTGACACTGTTATTGTAACTATTGGGGGAAAAATCCAATTAGAACTCAATAAATCTTTCATTTATTGTTTTTGTTCTAAGTAGGCAGAGACATACAAGGTAGGGGCAGGAGGAATGGCAATGAAAAAATATATAAAAAGGGATAAAACCAAATGTCATTCTGTACCAGAGTAGAATCTCATTATAATGTTTCAGTGAGATATAGAAATATCATTTTTATAAATTTTTAAAATCTCATAATCATATAGCATATATTAATAGTAGAGGGAAGACATAATTACTTGCACTATTGCAGAACAGCAAGATAAATAAAAGAGTATAGCAATTTATACAGATAATGATAGATGCTTTATATATCTGGGATGACTTGCTTCATTAATCTGGAGTAAAAGACAGTCACATTTCTTTTTTGCCTCAGACAATCACTCTTGCCATTACCTGCCTTATTAGCAGGAAGTGTGTATTTACCTCTTGGTGGCTGCACCTACTCAATTGTTAAAAAAGAAACAACAACAATGCAAAACTTGACTGTTATCGTATCTATAATGAGGTTCTACCCTGCTTTCACATATCAGTAAGAGAGGCCTTAGTTGTCTGATAAATCCACTTCTGTTATTTCATTTCCTTATCCCATACTGTTGTTGAGGTGACATACTCTCATAGATGCTTATCTACTATATGCATGGTATGCTAGTCCATTTCCCTAAGCAGACCAATTACTACCCATTCTTAGTTTGAAAAAATTACTGTTCTTACTTATATGTCCAATCACTTTCTCCTAAAGTGCGAATATCATCAAGATGGCAGGGTCTAGAGATTCTCGAAGTAGCTGTCAAGTTGCAGGATTAGCCAAATGTTTTTCTGTAAACAACTCTATACTAAAATTATTTATATTTTTTAAACTTAAGTACCAACTTAGATTTTCCTTTTCTTGGGTAGGTCAACCAGGACCCACAGATGTCAGTAACTTTGAATATCAGGATGTTTAGTGATTCTATCCCTCATATCCCATAAGATTCTGGGCCCTTTATTGAAAAATATTACATCATTTTTCACAAAAATAGCTTTGCCTACCAAAGACATGGCAACGACTTGAAAACATTCAATAACTCAAGTGTTCTTGTACTTTTATCTCCCTATATTCTACCTGCATAAATAAAGGGAGCTTTTATAATACTGCTATATAGCCTAAGAAGATTAACAAAAAATAATGATGATAATAAGATGACAAAAAAAAAAGCCTCAAGCAGTTACTACAATTTCATTACTAATGTAACAAGTTGAAAAAGGAGATTAAATGCAGAGCTTCATGTATTGAACCTCAAACCCTGTCATCTGATAAGTGGGTGAGGGTGGAGGAACTGAAGGAAGATGCATTTTGGATATGTCTTAGCTGTTACTATGACATTCTTCAACTTTCTTGAGTTGTTCTTGAGTCTTCAATTGTTTTCTCATTCGTAGCCCCTTTAAACCCACTTTTTATAGATCTTGATGTGCAAAGAATGTAGAAATGGAAGATTTACACGTGGAGAACATTAGATCAAGGAAATATGAAGAAAAAAAAAGGCTCTGGTTAGAGCCTTTAGCCCATTTGCAGAGTGACAGAATTCAGTGGTGCAGTTTCCTCTGTTCAAAGGCACTAGGTAGGGCTCAAGAAGTGGCTGCAAGTGAACCCATTCTTTTCTTCCCAAACATGCTTTCTGCATGGGTTTACATTTAGCCTGGAAGCACAGATGGCCTTTTTAATTGGCCTTCTCAGAGGGTCCTCTTTTATTTTTCCAATTAGCATAACTTGGGCTAGGAGGGATATTTTTGTAATTTGTGCAAAATCCTTTATGTGCTGGCAAAAGCCCTGACTGGAGTCTTTGGAGATGATAGTAACAGTCCCATGATATGTATAGAGTCATTTATTTATCTATAATTCTGGAAATGTGCCCCCTCTCCTCCATAAAATCTCTGAGCAGTTATATTTGAAGTTTGAAATATTTTCCATGTGTCACTTATTAAATAAGGAAAAATGAAAATTTATTGACCATAACATTATTTAGAATATTAGCCACATCTAGGTAAAGTCACAATGAAATGGATAGCCAAGTTATGCACTCAGTCAACCTAGGTATTTCTTATATTCAATTGCTCATTTAGGGAGGAATAAACAAACCATTAGTAAGAGTTTGTTCATACCTTCATCCTTCAATTTCAATTTTCCTATATAGACAATACTTACACTTCTTTTAGTTGGGCAACACATTCGTTCTTGCTGCCAAAAAGACAGAACATCTGAAATCTGTTTTTAAGCAGTGTCAGTTTTTCAAAGTAATAGGCACAACAAGAAGAAAAGGAACATCTGCTATCTGCAGGTTTTCTTTTTTTTTTTTTTTTTCCTCCCAACATCAATCCAGCAAGTCTTTGGCAAGGAGCTTTCTCAACTCTAAGTCACAGAGATGTCAAAGGAGAGTCAGAATGAGAGTGGATACCTCTGTTGAAATGTCACTTTGAAAGAAAATAAAATCAATTGAAAAAAAGGCCATCTAAAAACAAGGAAGTTTAGCAGTCAGAAGATGAGTTGGACTGAATTCACAGGTAGTTGGAGTAGCCACATACAGGAATAACATTTTTCCCTAAAGCAAGCTCCTTGGTTATTGATTGTTTAAGATTATAAAACACAATAGACATAACAGAAATTTAAAATGTAGATGCTCTTTCTACCTTGAAATTGATTTAAGACTGCCTACTATTGAACATAAATTAGTATTTTAAAATAAAATAGTATGTGAAAAGCTTGAGATATTTCTATTTATAAAATACCTTCAGAAATCATAGTGATAGTTGTCAATGAATTTCACAATGCAGTAATGTGTACAGCATCTAAATTCATAATCTTTGGGTTTTATTCTCAGTTCCACCACTAAGATCTGTAACCATAGGAAAATTATTCTATCTCCCACTGATGAATATCCTGATCTGCAAATTTTGAATATGGTAGCTAACTAACTGGGGTTTCATGAGAATTAAAACCATGAAAAACACTTAGAATTGCGCTTAGCATGGAATGAGTAAACAGTACATTTTTGCATTATTACCGTTATTCATTAAAAAATACAACATGATTCATTATCATCCCTTCTGCAGAAAACCTATATGTAAAGAAGCAAATTTCTTATTTTCAGTTACTCCATTGCTGGTATTATCAAAGATATTGACCCGCAAACAAACAATGGTGATGTAAAGTAATGCTCAATGTAGAGCTATCAGTAATAATAATAGTACAAATGGAAAGGATCTAAGAATGCTCCCCAAAATTTGCATTTAAAGCTATTGTGCAGGTCCCCAAAGAGCTAACAATAGCAAAAAAAAAGTAGTCAAGTGATTATGGACACTAAATTTCAAAGAAGAAATTATCAGACAGTCCTTTAGACATGGTTGCTTTGCCAAATTGATACTAGCTTTACTATGTAGAGTTGGGACAGAAACTCCCCCAGATCTCTAAAAGACTTTGTCTTAGTTTTCCAGAACTGCTATCATAAATAGCACAAACCTGTTGCAGCTAAACAACAGGAATTTATTGGCTCATAGTTTCAGAAGCTAAATGTCCAAAATCAAGATATTAGAAAGGCTTGCTAGTGCCTATAGGACTGGAATGTCCTGACAATGGTTGACAGCAATCCTGGGGTTCCTTGGCTTTCCCATCACGTGGAAACATCCTCTCCTTTCTCTTCTGAGCTCCTACTGGTTTTCAGTTTCCAGTTCCTGTCTGTGGCTTTCTCTTTAGAAGGTCTCCAACCCAGCTTCAGTAGGCCACACCTTGACTAAAAATAACATCTTTGAAAGGTGTTATATATAGTGAGTTCATATCCATAGGAACAAAAATTAAGGTTAAGAATATGTGTCTGTTTGGTTATCTAATTCAACCTATTGCAGCCCTCTGTAATCTTTGCTCATTTCTTTTTCAGATGTATCTACAACCAACACATCTTATGACCCCACCAAATATCTCATTCTGCTTAATGCAGATTTTCACATGTTTACATGAAAAGCCAAGAAACAGAATCACCTCTGAAGTTTTGGTTGGGGTGGGGTGCAGATTTCCATGATTCTTTTATTAAAATGTATACTACAGTTTTAATATTTTTTTAGCTTTTTTATTTCCACATCTTGTTTTGCTTCCATGTCTTTTTTTGCCAGAATTCAAAAAGTTGGTGTATTAGTCAGGGTTTTCTAGGGAAACAGAACCAACAGGAGATAACTGCAAATATGAGATTTTACAAAAGCATCTCACGCAACTATGGGCACACATGAGTCCAAATTCCAGACTGCAAGCTGGCAACTCCAAGGAAAATTTCAATGAATTCCCAAGGAGAGGCTGGCTGGGTGAAGTAGAGATGAAAATTCTCTCTTCTGACTGCTGAAGTCATCACTTCTCCTATTAAAACCTTCAACTGACTGGATTAAATGTCTCATTGCTGAAGACACTTATCTCAGTTTATTGTACATGTAATAAGTCATGGATGCATCAGTTTACTGGTGATTTAAGTCCACAAAATGTCCTCACTGCAAAAGTTAGGTCAGTGTTTGTTTGGCTAGACACCTGGGTACAAGTTGACAGGTTGACACATGAACCTAACCATCCCAGTTGGCTATACAAAGACATGGAAATGCTTTGACATTTCTCTTCTCCCTAGAGAAGAGAATGCCCCTTGTATACAACTTCTTCAATATTCAGGTGGATATAAGTAGATTTGAAACTTGGATGACCAATGGCCATTCTTCAGTAGAACGATCTCCTTGAAAAAAAAATCTTGAAATACTTTCCTTTGTAATTTGTTAAAATGAGCTTCCTAGTGAGGTTGAATAGTGTTAAAGTAGAACTCATGCAGCTTCTGAAGATTGGCCTAAAAATAATGCCAAATTCAAATTTTCAGAACTAAAATAATTCATACCTTTTTAATGGATAAAAGTATTCTAGAATTAATTACCTTCCAGGCAAACTTTATTGAGATATCTGATAGCGGGTTATTTTACAGTTGCCGAATAATCCAGATGGGAGCTACTTGTAAAATTTTACTTGCTACCACTTTTACCACAGAGTTTTGCCTTCACCTGGTGGAGGTGTGATATGGTGAGCAGCTGCTACTTATCCCACTGGAGGCTGAGCTATGAAAATTCAGCTGGGCAATTTGTGTACCCATGATATTTCTCCAAGGAGAAATATAGGAATTATTTTTAATGCTAAAGATTTTTGGACCCCTATATAAGATCTGCATCAGGTTTCCTGAGAAGCAATATTTTTCAAAATCATCAGGATGTATTTCTGATTCACACTATTTGGAAAACCACTTTCAAAGTAAACAACTGAGTTTTGCAATGTAGCCTCTCATGGAGAAGAATGTTAAGACAAACTACCAGCAAATGCATTATAATTTCCAAATTTTAACTGTTTTTTATCAAAATGTTTCAGTCTATAGTTCTTTTGTCTCTTACTCTTATCCACACACACAGTTTATTTCCTTTGCATAAAGGATGGGCCAATATTAAATAGAATGGCTCAAAGGCGACTTTTGTTATAGCTTTGGTAAAATGCTCCAGAAAAGCTCTATTTGTTGGGTGTTTGATATCAGATCCAGGAGTTCATATGCAAAAACAGCATTATTTTTGCTATGTTCTTAGAAGTCTTCTTTTCATGAGGATTATTTTTAGCCCCAATACATTTTATCCTGTTGAAAAGTATTTTATCTCATCAGTTGTTATACTATGGATCCAGAAAGTCCTGTCGGTCAACATGCTACTGCTTTCAGGAAGTCTGATGATGAAAAAGAGAAAGAAGAAAATAAGGTGAAACCCAAAATGCTCTATAGAGTAAGATCCTTGGATAAACAACTTTTTGGTTAGATTATTTTCTATTAATGTTCTGCTTTTTCTCTCTCTCACATTGAGAACATTTTATTCATTCATTCTATGGTATTTCAGCTTTGATTAGTAATATGAATCCATGTTCTGAATCATTATTAAAATTATAATAGCTATTAAAATTACTATTTTACCATGATATATTACATCATAATTATAATTTTATTCTAATATCACTTCATATTGAAACACTGATATCCTCTAGGCACACCAGATTATTTGCCACTCTATAAACATGCCCTGTGGTTTTTATGCCTCTTTATTTACACAGTTTCCTTGGCCTAAATTGCTCTTTACCATTTCTCCTTCCACTTTTGAAATCCCAGTCGTCCTTCAAAGCCCAATTCAAATACATTTTTTATACACAGACAGCTTTTCTTGATGCCTTTAATCAAAAATAATTCCTCTTTCCTCTGTGCTTCAATAGTGTTTTATCTTACATAAACTATAGCATTTAGCCCAGTTTGCTTTGTATTTTAAATATTTGAGGAATGTACTAAGATACCTCCTTACATGTTTTCATAAATTATAATAATAAAATTAACACAGGGAGTAAGATAAAAATATTATTCAAAATCACATGAAAGAAATATGATGGCTCCACAATTACCTAATGAAAAGCTAGCAAGCAAATTTAAACAAAATATATATCAACCAGAAGCTCAGGACTGACTTTAAAGTGAGGGAGTGTTGGTCACATATGGAAACATAATCACAAAAATAAGAATGTGGGAGATAAATGAGGGTTGAAACCATTTCTGAAGTACTCACAAGAGACAAAGCCTTTGCCAATGTATTACAAATATGCTAATCATATTGGTGGGAAATTTTGTGGTGAAATGGATACAGTTGGCTATGATACATATTAAATATTCAATTTGCCTAATGCAAGTTTTGATATTTCATGTTCCTCAAGCAGCTTTTTAATTTTGATTTACCTTCCTGCAAGAAAGAAAAATCTAAAGAGAAAAAAATGTATCACATAAATATAGAGTTTGTGGTTTGTGAATGTTTCTAAGAAAAGGATACATCTAATTTTGTTTGTTCATAAAATGCATGTAGTTGGTTAATATATGTCTGAATCTGCAAAAGAAAACTGATTGGGGGTGCATGCATCACTGCACCTCATGCATGAAGCTTTGGAGGTAAGCCAATAGGATTTAAACTCTGCAGAAGTATTTTGATATAGATGTGTAAGAATTTAAGAATATTTAAAATTTCTGCATATTTTAATGTAGTCTAACATTTCCTCATCCTAAATTTTCAGCACATTAGAGAAGCTTCTATGCCTTATCCATTTTGTAAATCTAGTGCCTAACACAAATCTTGGCCTACCTTTCCTCAACATATATTTATAAATTCATTCTGTAAGTCTGGTGCACTCTGCTATGATCATTAATAATTCAGCTTTGATGGCCTAGCTATTAATACATTCATTCCGAATGTGGTTTTATGCCTTCCATACACCAGGTAGCCATTTCTGAGCATATTATTTCTAAATATTCCTACACACATTCTCAGAAGCAGATCAATTCACCTAATGATCAATCTAAAATATATATTTTTATTTTTTGAATCATAAACTGGTTTCTAATCTTTCCTTAATTTACTATAAGGACTCCAAATTGCATCTGCATGCATGACCACACATCTAAAGAGAGATCTCTTCCAGCAATATTTGGCCTGTGACTGAGTCCAGGCTAATGGGGTTGACAGGAAGTGATCAGTTAGATTTCTATGCCATACCATTAAAGGGAAGAAGCATGCCATCTGATGCCCCTTTTATCCTTTCTTATGATTGAAATATTGACTTGATAAATGGAATCTTGGACCATTTTTTAGTATAAAAATAAAACTATGTATTGAGGGCCTCATGGAAGGAGCCAGGCAACTGACATCATGAAACACTGTCATCTCAGGGCTGGGCTATTAATTGAGAGAGAAATTAAACTCTCACACTTATTACCTACTGCTCTTGGCCTTTGTAATAGCAGCTTATCCAGCATGCCAATAACTACTCATTTGCACTTTACAATAACATATTGAAAAATGTTCAATTGTCTTCCCTACTGGCTGTAAATATAAACTAAAGAGAAAAATAAAAGTAGTACACTAAGGGGCAAAAAAAAAAAAAAAAAGCTGAAGCTCTTTCAAATCCTCCATTTCTATCTCTCAGCCTCCTAGTCTCCCATCTCTCTGCCCTTCAATGTACCAATCTTTACACTCTCCTTCTCCAGCTACACAGGTGAGAATCTTATGCAGAGACACAATAAACTTTTCTCAAAGGTTGTTATGCAGATCCAAACACAAAGGTTTTCATTACTCAAAAGTTGACTATCAGGGTACTGTATGATGTTCAGTCATGATTATTGAATCATTATTGGATATGTGCTATGAGACAGGAAAACCAGAAGTCAGATTATTATTACCAGACAAGTTATTTTGACTTCAGTATAAAAAGCTAAAGATATTTCTAGCCCTTAATGATACTGTGTTCTATCTGTAAAGAAAAGTCATGAGTCTTTATGTATCAAATAATGCAGCATCAAAATTTTCAAAGAAAAAAAAATACAGGAAAACACAATATAATTAAACCCTTGAAGGAAATGAAGGCCAAGTAGATAAAAAATTAATGAGCTTATAGAAGTCTAAAATATCATAATTAATGAGGTGGACCTACTTCATATGTATTAAACTCAGTAACCTCTGAGGAGACTGTAACAAAGAATTTGGCAGACCATATCTCTGGTTCCTAGCAAATAGTCTCAAAACCCTGGTGGGATGGGGGGTGCAAGGGTAATTCAGTGGCAGAAGTCTTGCCTGCCATGAAGTACAATTCCCAATCCATGCACTTTCCCCCAAGAAAACAAACAAACAAGCAAAAACAAACAAAAAAACAAAAATTCAACAAATGGTGCTGCAATAATGGGATACTCACATTGAAAAATAATGAAAATGTGATCCAGCCGTACAGCATACAAAAAAAAAAAAAAACTGGGAAGTAATTTCTAAATCTTTGAATTTCCTGTGTGACTGGAGTGTCTTTGGTTTTCATGGTAGACCACTGGGACCATACCTGATTGTTTATAGGAATGAGACAATCCAGAGTGAGTCTAGACACCCAAGTGATCTTAGGGTGGGGTCTGGCCACTCCCAGAAAGACCAACTGTTCAATTAGAGGGTTGGGGCTTTGAGTAACAGGTACTAATAGTCCAATCAGGTGGAAGGAAGAGCTCTGGGTTTGAGATTAACCACCTGAGCAATGATTCAATCAAACATGCCTATATAAATGAAGCCCCAATAAACATTCTGACCACTAAACTCAGGTAAGCTACTCTGGTTGGCAAAATGTTTTAAGTATTATCACACTACAATGTTGGAGGGTAATTCATCTCTCAAGATGATGGAATTTTTATGTTTAGGACCCTTTCTGTCCTCTCCCCATGTGTCTCCTCCTTAGGCTGCCTCTGATTTGTATCCTTTAGCTGTAATATAATTATAATCATAAGGAGAGTGCTTTCCTGAGTTCTGTGAGTTGCTCTAGTGGATTATCAAACCTGAGGGTGGTTGTGGGAACCCCTAAATGTGTAACCAGATGGTTAAAATTGAGGGTACTTTGGAGACCCCCAATTTTGTGGCAAGTGTCTAAAGTGTCTCTGAGGGAGGTTCCTCCTGCAGTATATGATCCCAAGCTCATTGCAAAGACTCTGATCATGATCAGAGAATAACTACAGGTTAAGTTACCAAAATAGTCAATAATTTGGCAATAGACAAAACAATCTCTTCATAAAATAAATTAATATCTGTTTCCATTAAAACTAGAAAGTAATAAAGAAAGAAAATCCAACCAAAGGAAAACTTACCACAAGGATTACAAATAATGTTCGAGGGAAATATTTGTGACTTCCATTTCTGTAATATGGTATACTAGATGGCTGGACAGATGCTAGTGATGGGGAAAATGCTGAATACTATGCAAAAGCATCTTATTTATGTAATAATTATGAGCTAACAAAAACAAAGAATTCTCAGACAAAAATGGTGTGAGAGAGAAAACTCAGAGAAGTAAGTAGAATCAATTTTTTCTTGAGGAAATTCTTTGAGGTAATTTTCCAAACTTAGTGAACTCAAACACTTTTCTGAAGGCTTATTATTCAGCTATAGCCCATACCTTGCAGAGCTAGGGCAATATTCTCCAGGAGTTGTATTTGCCTCAGCTCAGCCAGCCTTCGAGCCTACGGAATTGAATAAGCTGTTTTTTCTATAGAGTTGGCATCCCAAACACTCATGCCCCCAGTTTAAGGGTAAACAAAAAATAAAAATATTGTCACCAGTTTATTCAGTCTTACAAGAAATATGTTTAGTTTTTCAGAGATCAAAGAGAAATAACTCTGAGAATTTGAAACAGTCAGACCTCATGAGGGGCATTTCTCAAATTCACTCTGCATGAATGACAGAGAAACCTCCACCTCAAAAAAGTATTCACAGTCTCAGAATATTATATACTTTGTATACCTTGCAAAAAGAAAAGAAAATCCTTCCTGGAGGATCCCAATTTCATGATTTTGCACTTTTTGGTGTTTAAATTATACATCAATGTGGAGTGACTAAAAAAAATTACAAATCAAAATACCCTAAGCTACCGAAGTGAAAGAGTTGGGATTTAAAAAGCAGGTTTCAACTTCTTCTATGGAGATACAAAAAGTCTTACATTTAGATAACAAACTCTATGTACACTTTTTAAAATTCTCGTTTATTATGAAAAATGTCAAATACATACAAATTAGAATAGTTTACTAAATCATTTACTTATCTCCCAATTTTAACAGTTGAAAAGTCATTCAATTTTGTTTTATTTATATTCTAACACACAGTGCTCCAAAAATATTATTTAAAGATATAATAACTGAGAAATCTTTAGAATTGATGAAAGGCACCAAGCTGCATATTCAGGAAGTGTAACTACCCTACATTTTAATTTCTCAGGCTTCTCAAAGCAAACACAGTTAAATGGGTCAGGTCCAACCATGGAGACATGTTCGCTCATGGGTGTAAGGTCAGGAAAATGGTCAGTCAAGGCATCACCATGTTCTCTTCTTAAAGACCAACTCTCAGTGATCCCTGGCTTCTCAGTCACGTGGCAAGACACAGGATGGCATCTGCTGGTCTCTTCCTTCTCTTCAGGGTTGCATTGATTTTAGCCTCTTGCTTCTGCAGCCTTTTTTTCTCTGTGTCTGAATTTCATTCTCTTACAAAGGCCTCCAGTACTAGGACTATGACCCATCCTGATTGAGGTGACACACACCTTAACTGCAGTAGCCTCATCGAAAGGCCCTGCTTACAATGTATTCATGGATTAAATATAAAACATGTTTTTGGGGATATATACAGCTTCAAAGCATATCACCTAAGAAGGATAAATGAAAATAAATATATACCCAGACACATCTTAGGGAAAAATCACAGGAAATGGATACAAGTAAGGTATTGTAAATAAATACATATTTATCAGAAATTCCATTAAATGTACAATTACTAAATCTTGAAATAAAGATTATATATGGAAACATAGCCTATTTTATGGTATTTAGAAAAGAATGTTAAACATAGGCTGTAATAAGGTTAAAAATTTAAAGGATGGAAGTTGTTCAAGCAATCCTGAACACGACAACAAAAGTTACTATAGTAATATTAATATTAGACAAAAAGTCTTTAAGTTAAAGCAGAATTACCAGGCCTTGCAGACACCACTGCTCACCACCACAATTCCCCTCCTACAGCCATGGCCAACCCCACATGTTCTTCTACATCATTGTTGATGGTGAGCCCTTTGACCCTGTCTCCTTCACGCTGTTTGCAGAAAAAGTTTCAAAGACAGCAGAAAACTTTTATGCTCCAAGGATTTGGGGAAACAAAGCTTTGGTTTTAAGGGTTCCTACTTTCACAGGATTATTCCTGGGATCCTGTGCCAGGGTTGTGACTTCACATGCCATAACAGCACTTGTGGCAAGTCCATCTATGGGGAGAAGTTTCATGATGAGAACTTCATCCTGAAACAAACAGGTCCTGGCATCTTGTCCATGGCCAGTCTAGACCCAACATGAATTGTTCCCAGTTTTTCATCTGCACTGCTAAGATTGAATAGTCAGATGGCAAACGTGGTCTTTGGCAAGGTGAAAGAGCATGAATATTGTGGAAACCATGGAGCACTTTGGGTCCAGGAATGGTAAGACCAGCAAGAAGATCACCATTGCCAATTGTCAACAAGTCTAATAAATTTCATTTGTGTTTTGTCTTAACAATCAGACCATTCCTTCTGTAGTTAAGGAAAGCATTCCACCTCCCCTGGTCTGCTTTCAGCATCCTGTCATCTTTCAGTTCTCACAGCAGTTCTCTGGGTTCTATATTATCCTCCCTTTCCAAGTCTGGTTGGATTGCAGAATTAAGTTTATGATTGTGAAATAAAAGCATAAACAATAAAAAAATGAATACAACAGAATTATCAGAGATAAAGAGGATTATTTCATAATTCAACTCATCATGAAAATTAAAAGAAATATAATTACATGCAACTGTAGCATTTCTTTAAAATTAATATAAAGTAATATTACAAGTCAAAATATCCTAATAGGAGATTGTACAACTATCTGAAGAACTGATAGAACACGTAGTCAAAGATTCAGCTAAATATATCAGAACCCTGAATCCAATAACTATAGAATACACTTTCTTTTCAAACACACAGAGAACATTACTTGTTTCAAAGCATACTTCAACAAATTTCAAGGTTTTGGAAAGTCATCACAGTTTGCATTGCAGAGAATGAGGTTAAGTTAGGCAGCAAGAATAAAATGATGTCCAGAAAAAAATACGTTAAGAAATTAAGGGAAAATTTTCCAAATATTCATAGGTCAAAGTTGCAATGCTACTAGAAACTGGGGAATGTTTCAAAGGTGAAATTTCAAAATTACTACGTTTTAAAGCTTGTTAACTGAAGCTATAACATTACTTAGAGGAAAATTTATGACATTTCAAGGGTAAGATTATGGGACACACCAGTCGACTGCTTGTTTGATACAGCCACTGAGATATTATATAAGAAAATATATATTTGTATTATATAAGAAAATATGCTTCTTAAATTATATATATTTACATTTTTAAAGAGTTGTAAGAAATATACAAAAATCTGAATTGCAGTTCATATGTGGCCACATAGCTTAAAATATTTGCTATCTGGCTGTGCTTGTTTGAAATTATTACGTACCCCAGAAAAGCCATGTTCTAATTCTGATCCAATCTTGTGGGTGCAAACATTTCTTTCAATTCCGATTCAGTATTGTAGGTTGGAATCTTTTGATTAGACTATCTCCACCGCGATGTGACATGCCCAATTGATTAGATGACCAACTGACTCCACCCATACCAGGTGGATCTTGATTAGTTTACTGAAATCCTTTAAAAGAGGAAACATTTGGGAGAGAAGCGGAAATGACAGACACCTCAGAGCTGATAGAAACTTCACAGCAGAACTGACACAGAGGCCGACACCTGGAGAACAGAGGCACGGATGTTAGGAGATGCTTGGAGCACAGCAGACATTACCATGAAATGTTAGGCAAGCCAGAACCTGGAGAGAGCCAAGGGAAGCCAAGAGATGAGAGCCAGCCCTGGAGAAGCAAATTGAGGAACCCCTACAGGAACAGAGGCTGAAAGCAAGGGATGCCAGGAGCAAGGGACCAGCAGCTGCCAGCCACGTGACTTCCCAGCTGACAGAGGATGGTTCCTGACCCATCCGCCTTTCTCGAGTGAAGATAACCTTTTGTTTGCGCCTTAATTTGACACTTTCACACACTCTCAGTTCCTTAGAACTGTAAACCTGTAACTTATTAAATTCCCCTTTTTAACAGTCATTCTAATTCTGGTATACCCACATTCCAGCAGCTTGCAAACAAACACACTGGCCATTTACTGAAAATATTTAATGATCTTTGCTTAAATGTTTATTATTAGAAAAGAAAAATAACAAGTCTGTCAGAGCATCTTTTGTAGCAAATTAATAAAAGACTAGTAAAGCAAACCTAAAGAAATTAAAGGAAAACAGTCAAGATAAGAATAGAAAGCAATAAAACAGAAACTAAACATACGGTTGTTATAAACAAAGCCAAAGTTGTTTCTTTGAAAAGTCTAATAAAACTGACAAGCTTCTGGGAAGACTAATCAAAAATAAAAGAGAGTAGGCACACATAAACTATGTTAGGAATGAAATAGGGGATATAACTACAGATTCTCCAGACTTTAAGCAGTTATTAAGGGGATACAATGAACAAAAGGGATATAACCAGATGCCTCAAACTGTTAAAAGTTAATGAGACAATACCATGAAAAAATTTATGCTTGTAACTTGGAAAACTCATAATATTGGAAGTAAAAATTCTAAATAAAATATGAACAAAAAAGCAGTCAGGTATCAAAAATAATATATCATAACCTAGTTGAGTTTGTTTCAGGAATGCAAATTGGCTCAATAAACATTAGAAGACCACTGAACATAATTTCCCATAATAACAAATAAACCAAGAAGCACATGATTATGTCAATATATACTGATTAACACATTTAGTAGAATTCCATATATATTCATGATTTTTCAAAGTATTTTCATCAAACTAAAATTAGAAGGGAACTCCAATCCTGGAAAAAATCTTATTAATGATATCTAAAAAATAAAATAAAACCCTATACCAGATATATACTGATGTAATCCCACTTAATCTGAAATAAATCAAAAGAGTCCTATTCTTAGTACTCAACACTCCTATTCAATACTGTCTGCCATACTTAGCCAATGAAATAAGGTGAGAAATCGAAGTAAAAGGGGTAAGGTTTAAAAGAAAGAGACAAAGAAAAAAACTTTCATTTTTACAAATAATGTGATAGTCTACATAAGAAGTCAAAGAATACCATTACATATTATTATTAGAATTAATTAGAAGTCAATAACATTTCTGGACATGAGCAACAAAAGATTGGATATTGAAAAACTGAGCATTTTTATGCACAAAAATAATCCATTATGGTAGTAATGTTAACTAATGTAACCTCCAAATGACACAGATTTAATACAATAATGGTTTCTTTCTCGTTCATGTAAAAGTTCAGTAAGATGTTCAAAAGATACAGAAGTTTATGCCAGAAGCCAATACAATGTTTAAAGATTAAATAGCTCCATTAAAATCAAGAACAGGAACTGTGAAGAAAACAATAATAATTGGAAAGTATAAGACAAAGTTAGTAGAAAAAGTAGATAGGTAGATAGATAGATAGATAGATAGATAGATAGATAGATAGATAGATAGATAGATAGATAGATAGATAGAAAACAAAAGAAAGTATAACCTTTTTTAGAAAGGCCTGTGTTTAACCATCTCACTTATCAACTATCTCTTGTATCTCCCAATTTATCTATTCTCCAGAAAAACTCATTAGTTTCTTTTTTCTTACTTATCCTTTTTCTGCTCCCTAATTCATGCACAACACATCACTTCCAGCAAGCTACCAAAATTTTTGTGGCCACTGTCTGCTATTTCTGGAATAGTCACTCCTTTTTTCCCCAGGGATATATTTGGATTTGGCCTATGCTTAAAGATTTCCACTTCCCCATAAAGAGTGTGTTTGTCAAAACAACAACAATAAAATATGTTATCTTATACAATTTCTCTGATTGTTTACACAGTAGTCTAACTACTTAGACAAGTTCTATTTGACTAATACCAATAATTCACCGTTACTTACCTAAAATCCTGGTGATTAGCAGAGCACATGAAAATTAATATGAAAGTGGGTGATAAACTACCTTGGTCATTCACTGAGTATTTCTTGAGCAATTACTATAAATGTGTGTTGGCTTGAAGCTGTTGGGCTAAACGTAACAGAAAAGCCCCAGCAAATCCAATCTTGTGGGGTGGACATATTATTCAGGGTGGAACATTTCATTAGATTGTTTCCATGGAGATTGACCCACTCAATTGTTGGCATGAACTTTGATTAGCTTATTTCCATGGAGATATGTTGCACTGAATTGTGGATGTGATTCATGAACTTTTGATTATTTGGGGATGTGACTCTGTTCATTCAAGGTGCATCTTGATTGCTTTACTGGAGTCCTTTAAAAGAGGAAACATTTTGGAGAAACCTTTGATACAGATGTAGACACAGATGTTTAGAAATGCAGAAGCCCAGGAGACACAGTTGCTTTAAAGCTCACAGAGATGCAGATACTTGGAGATATTTGGAGTGCCGACAAAGAGAGGAGATGCCTAGTTATTGGATATTAGAAGATGCAGAGTCCAGTAGACATTCCTATATGCCTTCCCATGATATGCTGAGCAAGCCAGAACCCAGTGTACCAGTGGAGCTAAGTGAAAGCCCATAGACAATCAGAGGAAACCACTGGCATCAGAACCTAGAGGTAATGGAATGGGGTACAAAGATCAGTAGATGACAGCCACATGTCTTCCCTTGTGAGACATTGGCCTTTCTTCAAAGTCAAGGTATCTTTCTCTAGATGCCTTGGTTGAACATTTTTATGGCCTTTGAACTGTAAACTTGTAAGAATAAATTCCTTTTTTTTAAAGTCATTCCATTTCTAGTATATTGCATTTCTGGAAGCATTAGCAAAACAAAACAAATTATGGTACCTGAGAAGTGAGGTGCTGCTGCAGTTTGCAAATATCAAACATATTGGAATAGCTTTTAAAATGGATAAGGGGAAGATTCAGGAAGAGTTGTGAGGATCTTGATAGAGCAGGCCTAAAATTCTTTGAAGACACTGTCGGTAGAAATATCAACTAAAGATACTTCCAATGGGGCTTTACATAGAAACAATGCATGTGTTGCTGCAAACTGGAAGAAAGGTGACCTGTGTTTAAAAGAGGCAGAGAATTTGGCCAAATTGAATACTGCTGCTAGATGGAAGTTAGAATTTAAAGGCGATGACCTAGGATACTCAGCTGAGGAAATTTCTAAACTAAATGTGGAAAATGCAGCCTGGTTTTCCTTGAAGCATATTGTAAAAAAGTCAGTTATTTTGAGGGGAGATCTGTGTGAATGGAACCACTGCAAGTCTGGACAAAAGGGACAGAAAAGGGACAAATTGAAGGAAAAATGACTTCAAAGACAGTTAACATGGAAGCTAAAGTCTAGAGCCAAAAAACCTTGGGCTAGGAGAGCAGATACATCCATGCATGTGAAGAGGGTGAGTATATCCCAGAAGCACTGGACAGACCTTCTGCTTCATGATTCGGGAAGAGTTTTGGTGCCCCAGGCCAAGGAGAGGATGGAGGATATAAACTGATGATTGCTCCATTGTTCTGAAGGGGATGAGCGTGTGCCCCAGAGATGGCAGAGAGGCCAGGTGTTGTTCTGTTGCTTGGAGAGTTTGAAGCTGAGAAAAAGATAGTTACCCCAATGATTCCCAGAGTTGCAGCCCTCATCCCAGTGAATGGAGAAAACAGGGCCTCTGCATAAACCCATAGATAAGATGGGACTGCCAATTTTTAAAGCCCCAATAATAAATGAATCTCCAACTTTGAAAGCCAGTGGAGTTTGCCCTCCTGGATTTTGAAACTGTTTTTTGTCTGATGATTTATCTATGCTCTATCTTTCTTTCTGCCTATGGTAATGGAAACATGTATTCCATGACTGTCCCTCCTTTGTATATTGGCAACAGGTAACTCACTTTGAGTTTCACAGAACCAGAACTAGAAGCGAATTTTGCCTTAGGACAGAAGCGAATTTTGCCTTAGGACAGACCGTGCCTGTAACTGACTTTGATGAGATTTTTTTTTTTTTTTTTTTACATGGGCAGGCACTGGGAAATGAACCCGGGTCCTCTGGCATGGCAGGCAAGCATTCTTGCCTGCTGAGCCACTGTGGCCCGCCCTTTGATGAGATTTTTTACTGTTCCTGACCTTGTATTGCATTTGTATTATTATTGAAATGATTTAAGGCATTTGTGACATTGTGATAGAATGAATGTATTTTATATATGGAAAGAACACTTTTGGGGTCCGCAGGATAGAATGTGATGGTTTGAAGCTGTTATGCACCCCAGAAAAGCCATGTTACTTTCCTAATGTAATCGTGTGGGGCTAGACCCATTGTTTAGCATGGAAATTTTAATTCGATTGTTTCCATGAAGATTGATCCATTCAATTGTGGATGTGAGCTTTTGATTAGATTATTGTAGCAGAGAAATATGGTGTGCCCAATTGTGGGTGTGACCTTTTGATTAGATGCAGATATGACTCTGCCCATTCAAAGTGCATCCTGATTAATTTACTGGTGTCCTTTAAAAGAGGAAACATTTTGGAGAAACCTTAGATGCAGATGCAGGCACAGTTGTTTGGAAATGCAGAAGCCTAGGAAACACATTTGCTTCAAAGCTGACAGAGATGCAAACATTTGAGATGCCAACAGAGAGGTCAGATGTCTAGATATGGATATTAGGAGATGCAGAGCCCAGCAGATGTTGCTATGTGCCTTCCTGTGAGATGCTAAGCAAGCCAGAACCCAGAGTTTTGTCCCAGAAGAGTTAAGTGAAGGCCCACAGATGCATAGTGATGAAACCACTGGCATCAGAAGCTAATGGAATGGGGAATAAGGACCAGCAGATGACAGCACATGCCTTCCCGTGTTAACAGACAACAGCTTATCTTGAATCAAGGTTTCTTTCTCTGGATGACTTAGATGGACAATTTTATGGCCTTAGAACTGTGAACTTGTAATTTAATGAATTCCCTTTTTATAAGCTGTTCCATTTCTGATATATTGAATTTCTAGCATCATCAGCAAGCCAAAGCAACATACATGGCATTCTACTGAATAAATGGATTTAAAATAGAAAAAAAAGTCCCCACTCTCCAAAAAATTGTATTTAAGTTGAGTAATGAGCAAATACACAAAAAGCTATAACATTATCTATTAAGTGCTTTAAGGGAAACATTTGCAGAATATTAATGAGGTCACAAAAGTAGGACCAGAAGAGTGATCGTGGGAGGTTCCCAGATAGTCTGGGAAGGTGCTAAAGAATGCATTGACATTTGCTTGGTGAACAGAGAGGAAAAACCTTCTAGCAAAGATACTGAGGTTTGGAACAGTATGACAAGTTCATCAAATAGTAGGTAGTCCAGCATGGCTAAAATAAGTATACATGATGGGGAAGGGTTAAGAATGAGCTTGTTATTGTTTTGTAAAAATTACTCTGGCAGCAACATGAAGATAAATGTCTAATATGGACTGAAACAAGGACAAGACTCCATGGAATTGTGAGATGTTTGACTGCTATTGAGATAATTCACTGTAAGACTGGACAGTAGAGAAGTATGCAACTAAGGCTAGGATTGTTGTTAATATATAAGAATGTAGCTTCTTTAAGATTGTCTAGTTCTACCATTTAATCAGTCTTAAATCCCCTTTACAATATCTCCACCAAGTGTTTATCCAGCCTCTGTTTTAAGACCATGAAAGCCAGGGAATTAACTCAATACATGCCCTGATAGACTCATCTTTGGAAAATGCTTCATATTGTCACTCCTTTCTCTCACCTTTTTTTTTTTGATGATTAGCAACCTACTTCCCCTTTCCTATCCCTTATCCCACAAAACACCCAAACAGTATGTGTTTATCCTCTTTGGGAATCCAAATCAATTTCTACTCAAATAGCATATATAAATAATTTAGCTACACAAAGAAGATGTGTTGGTTAGGATGGACTTCTGATATTATAATGAGGAATACCCATTAATTAGATTGAGTAGAGTGGTGTACCTACATAAGAAATGATTTAAGTAAAATTGATGACTAAGGATGAGCCTCCTTTAGGGAACTGCAGATTTACACAGTATGTAAGCTTTTGAAACTAAAGAATATTATCACAAATTTTAGGAAATATGGATGTTAAAATCCAAAATTAACTAAAACCAACAATTGTGCAAATAACTTTAAATTTATAAAAATGACCTAATTTTTTAATTATGTTTAACTTTTTCATTTAAAAACATTTTCAATTATCCTCACATGTATAATATTTTGAAAAATACTATTGAAGAAATAAAATATCCTAGTAAAACATGAAAAACTTTTAGTTGACATGAGGATAGCAAAAATAATTTAAAAATAGTTCTGGAAAAAATATGCAAAAACTAAAAAAATTGATCATTTCTTTTCAATGTTGCAGATATTACCTAGTGTATATACATTAACTGATCAACATTGCATTACATATATGCTAGGTTTTGTACCACATTATCAACTACTAGTATTAAAGATCTTTTCTGCTTACTAATAGTGGCACTTCTACTGCTATAATTCCTCATAATAATCTTTGGCATCTAGAAATTGTATTTTTAATTTCCACCATTTATTGATATTTTCATAATAATTCTTTAAATAATTCTTTAAAATTACTTTTCTTATTTAAGCCCCAAAATGATTCCACGTGATAGGTATTCTTACAGGTACAGAAATGGAAGTTTCCAGGCATTTAAAATATCCAAGCACATCACTCAAATGCAGTTCTATTTCAAATATGTTGCTTTAAACCACTATGAATCAATAGAAAATGACCTGTAATAATAACATTTCCATTGCATCTTTGTTACATATTTGATTTCAATGCATATTCTCATTTTTATTGTGCCAAGGGGGGCTAACATCTACAGACTTCAGCCTGGATGTTGCTTTCCCTGTACCTGGAAAACTTGAGTATAGTGATGGCATCAGATTTCATTGGTAATAGCTGTAAACCTTGCTACGTGACATCCATTCCCCAGGTTTGATGTTAATGTTAAAATGCTATTAAATACATTGCTCAATATAATATTTATTATCCTTAATATAGATAAACTTCCATTACTAAAATTTCTTTATAAAAAATGTCTTTTTATAGTAAAATTTGTTTCTAAAAAAATAATAATAACATAATGAAAGCATATATTACTGCTTATTTGGTTATCATGAATTTTCATGCAAAATTTTGGGTTTTACTTAAAATTTATTCATCTTTAAAATCTGCATATTTATTTCCTTTTATTTTTTTTATAACAGACCAATTTTATTGCATCTTTAAAATATCACAAATAGGTCTGACATATTGTTTCCATAGCTGGACAATGCTTAGATCTTATTCATCATCCTTCTGGACTGTTCCTTTTTCATATACATAGACACTGTGCCAGTTTGAAAGTATTATGTACCCCAGAAAAGCCATGTTTTAATCTTGATCCAATCTTATGGGGGCAGTTGTTTCTTGTAATCCTAATTCAATACGGTGGGATGGAAACTTTTGATTAGATTGTCTCCACAGAGATGTGACACACCCAATTGTGGGTGTGACCTTTGATTAGATGAAGATGTGACTACATCCATTCCAGGTAGGTCTGATTAGTTTACTGGAATCTTTAAAAGAGG
>PVIY010030354.1:0-31083 GCA_004026745.1 Myrmecophaga tridactyla | reverse complement strand
ATGTTTCATGAGGATGATTGTATAATGATATAGCTTTCACAATGTGACTGTGATTATGAAAACTTTGTGTCTGATGCTCCTTTTATCTACCTTATCGACAGATGAGTAAAACATATGGATTAAAAATAAATAAATAATAGTGGGAACAAATGTTAAAAATAAATAAATAATAGTGGGAACAAATGTTAAAATAAATTAAGTAGATTGAAAAAAAAAAAGAAAAACAAAAAAAAAAAAAAAAAATAGATTCCACAAGAGGCGCTAGAATAACTTTACAGAAATCTATAGCCTCCAGATAAGTCCTGAAACCTAGCCCAGCCTCTCCAGAACATCAGATAGTTCCATCTCCCTACCCCATATTAGTGACAGACCCTTCCAATATGAAAAATTTAGAATTGCTGTAGCCCAAACACCCCTAAAGAGAGGTATGGAGAGATCAAAGGTGATGGTGGAGCTATACAGAGAAGACAGGATTTAACAAATGAATATGAATGCTGAATCATTAAATTGATATCTCTTTTAGTCTCTTTAGTATTTTAGAGCAGCTAGAAGTAAAAATTTAAAATTGTGAAATTGTAACCCATATCGAAGTTTGAAATATGTTCTACAATTGTGAAATTGTAACCCATGTCGAAGTTTGAAATATGTGGTGCTGTGCCTTGAAATTTATTGCTTCTTTGTATATATGTTATTTTTCACAAAAAAAGAATGAAAAAAAGTCAATTGTGATGATAAAAAAATATTTAAGCTGTCTAGCCTCCTGTATTCTGGAGCAGTTAGAAGAAAAAATCTGAGAGGATCGTATGGTAGGCCACGACAAACTCTGGGATCTGTCCTGTAACTATTTGTTGAAAATGCTTTGAAAACTATTGCTTTCTTATTTCTTTGCTTTGTATATATGCTATACCATACAATAAAAACGTTAAAAATTAAAAAAAAAAAAAAAGAATTGGTAGGGAAATGCAGATTTCCCCACAATGAAATATCATTTCACACCCACCCAGTTGTCACAGATGAAAAAAAATCTGAAATAATCAAGTGTTGGTGAGAACAAGAGCACCATAACTCTTACCCTCTGCTGTTTGGAGTTTAAATGAGGTAAAAAAAAAAAAAAAAAAGACCCTTAGCAGCACCTGGGACATGGTAGCTCCTCAAAACATACTGGCTTCTTTTCTATTTACCCCAAATAAATAGATGGTGTAAGGGACATAGAAAGAAAGAGATAAATGCTTTTTTTTATAAAAAAAAAAAAGCTTAAAAAATGTGTGCCCCAAAGCTTGGCCAGGAGAAAGCACACATACTGTGCTTCTCCTCAGAGCTTTGCTATCCTTTGCAAGTGAGTTACTGCATCTCTCCTTTTTCTAATATTCCCCTAGGGAATATTCTCTGAGAGTCACATTTATTGATTGTTATGGATTAAACTTCATCCACCAAAAAGATATGTTGAAGGTCTACTCTCCAATACTTCAGAACATGAACTTATTTGGAAATAGGGTCATTACAGATAGAATTAGGCAAATCAAAATGAGGTCATGTTGGAGCAGGATGGGGCCTAAATGCAATATAACTGTTGTCCTTATAAAAATAAAGGAAGTTTGGACGCAGAGGAGGATGCCATGTGATGACAGAAGTAGAGAATCTTTTGCTTTGGGGTTATTTTGCACTGGGAGCATTGTGTTTTCTTCCCTTTGAAATGGAGTGAATTTTTGCAACTATGAGAAAAATCAGCATTTGACAAGGAACTTGTTCCAAGGGCTAGTGTCCCTCTTAACAAACTTGTTGGCTGATAGGGGAATAAAATCCATGACCTTTGAACACAAACAACAGAAAAACAAATCCTGTTCATAATGATGACCACAGTAATTCTGACAAGGAGCCAGCAAGACATAGCCAGAGAAAAGTAAACTTAAGTTTTAGCTCTAATGTTTATGAATACTTTCATCTCAAAAATGGGGTCACCACCACTTGCCTTCGTTGTCTACCACACAGGGCTGTTGTGAAGATCAAAGAAAGTATGTCAAAATAAAAACTGTAAAAACTCCAGGTGTTTTAGTTTTAAGCAACCAGAATGTAATATACCAGAAATGGGTTGGTTTTTAACAATGGGGATTTATTAAGTCACAAGTTACAATTCTAAAGGCCATGTAAATGTCCAAATTAAGACATCAACAAGAGGATATCTTCTCAGAGCTGGCATCCAGGGCTTGTCTGTCACATGGAAAGGCGAGTGGTAACATCTGCTGGACCTTCTCTCCTGAGTTTAGTTTCTGGTTTCAGTGGCTTTCTCTTTCAGCTCCTGTAGGTCCTTTCTTCACATCTCCGGGAAGTTCCTCTCTAAGTTCTCTGCGCTTTTAGTGGCTTTTATTCTCTTGACAAAGGATCTAGTAAAGGATTAAGACCTACTTTGAATGGGTTGGGTCACATCTCAATTGAAATCACCAAACCAAAAGATCCCAGTCACACCAGGTCTGCCCCCTCAAGAATGGATTAATAGAACATGGTCTTTCCTGGGGCATGTTACAGAGTCAAACCAGCACAATCCACCCTCTGCACCCCCAAAAGACATGTTCTTTCCATATGCAAAATACATTCATTCTATCACAATATCACAGAAACCTTAAATCATTTCAGTAACAATATTAAGTACAAAGTTTCATCAAAATCAGTTACAGGCATGGTCTATCTTAAGGCAAAATTCTCCTCTGGCTGTGGATATGTGAAATTCAGAGCAAGTTATCTGCTTCCACTATACAAAGGAGGGACAGTCATAGTATAAATGTTCCCATTTCCATAGGGAGAAATTGGAAGGAAAACAGGGGTCAAAGCTCCCAAACAGTTCCAAAACACTGCCTGACAGCCATTTACAGAATGATGTTTTATCCTCTGAGTTTGGGAGAGCAGCAGCCCTGCTCTCTCCAAATCACTGAGGTGAGTGAGGGGTCCAACATCTCCAAGCCTTGGGGAGACCACCGTGTTCTCGGCCCCACCCTCCTCAAGCATCTGGGTGGCAACAAGACTCTCTGCATCTTTGGGGCACTATCTCAATCCCCTCAGAACAGTGGGGGTGGTGGCCAGGCTCTTGGAACACCTAAGGAATGTGCTCCACCCTTTCTGAGGCCTGGGGAGGCAGCTTTATTCTTGAACAACGGGGGCAGCAGCCAAGCTCTGCTCAATTCCCCAGGCATCTGAGAGCCCCAGGGTGGTAGCACTCTTCCTGAACAATGGGGAAGAAGGTCTATGCTCTGCAAACCCTCTCCACATGCATGGGTGTATCCACTCTCCTGGCCCAGGTTTCTTTTTTTATTTTTTATTTTTTGTTGATATATATTATATAATTCACATACCATGTAATCATCCAAAATGTACAATCAATAGTTCACAATATTGTCATATAGCTGTGCATTTATCATCACAATCCACTTTTCTTTTTTGTGAAAAATGACATTAAAAAGCAATAAATTTCAAAGCACATCACAATTAACTGTAGAAAGAGTTCAGAGTTTGGTATGGGTTACAATTCCACAATTTTAGGTTTTTACTTCTAGCTTTTCTAAGATGCTGGAGACTAAAAGAAATATCAATATAATGATTCATTATGATGAGCAATGATAATCATTTGTTAAACCCTACCTTCTCTACCCCACCATCAACTTTGATCTTTCTCCCACTCTTTAGGGGTGTTTGGGCTATGGCCATTCTAACATTTTCATATTGGAAGGGGCTGTCGATAATATGGGATAGGGGAATGGAACTAGTTGATATTCTGGAGAGACTGAGCCCTTTGTATTTCAGGAATTATCTTGTCCGGGGAGCTATCTGGAGGTTGTAGGTTTCTGGAAAGTTACCCTAGTGCATGGAATCTTTGTAGAATCTTATATAAGGCCTTAGGTTTGGCACGAATGGTTTTGGTTGGGGTTTGGCAAGTTATGATATGCAGCAATGTCTAACTGAAGCTTGCATAAGAGTGACCTCCACAGTAGCCTCTTGACTTTGAACTCTCTCAGTTACTAATGCCTTATCTGACGCACTTCTTTTGCCCCTTTTGGTCAGGATGGCATTGTTGATCCCATGGTACCAGGGCCAGGTTCATCTCCCATGCCACCAGGGAGACTTTCATCCCTGGATATCATGTCCCACGTGGGGGTGAGGGCAATGATTTCACTTGCATTTTTGGCCCACAGTTTCTTGACTTTAGACCTTAGCTTCCATGGTTCTGCCTTTGAAGTCATTTTTCCTTCAATCTGTCCCTTTTAGTTCCATTATTCCATTTATTAGTTCCATTTATTATTATTTTTATTTATTTATTTATTTATTTATTTTAATTTGCATATGGGCAGGAGGCACCAGGGATCGAACTCCAGACCTCCAGCACGGCAGGTCGGAGCTCTGCCTGCTGAGCCACGGCAGCCGCACCATTAGTTCCATTTAGATAGATCCCACAAAAAACTTGTGGTTTTCCCATGTGACTCACTGGGGTCTCAACCTTCAGACAACAGGGCTTTCCACAAATCCTTTCTGGATAACTCCATTTCCAATCCTGGCTTGTATTGAAATGGCTGACTGTTTCCATGTTTGGTTAAATGTTCACATGGGGTGCTATCCTCTGGGGACTAATTTTCCAAAAGCTCAGAATTTTCCAAACTATCAATTTCTGGTTTCTTTGTACCCAAGAGTTCAGTTCTCAGCTTATCCTTTTCCTCTTTCATTTTACTATAAGTTGTAAGGAGAAGCCAGGCTGCATTTTCCACATTTAATTTGGAAATTTCTTTGGCTAAATATTCCAGTTCATCACTTTTGAATTCTACCTTCATCTAACATTAGGATTCAATTTTGCTAAGTTCTCTGCCACTTTAAAACAAAGGTCATCTTTCTTCCAGTTTTCAGTGACATTCATCATTTCTGTCTAAGGCCTCATTGGAATTATCTTTAGTTTCCATTTTTCTACCAACAGTCTTTTGGAAAGCAATCTAAGGCTTTTTGATCAAGCTTGTCACAATTCTTCCAGGATCTTTCCTTTATCCACTTGTAAAGCTGTTCCAGCATTTTTTTTTTTGGTATTTGCAATTGCAGCACTCCACTTCTCGATACCAATATCTGTTTTGGTTTGCTAAAGCTGCTGGAATGCAATATACTGGAAATAAGTTGGCTTTTTAATAATGGGGATTTATTAAGTTATAAATTATAATTCGAAGGCTGTGAAAATGTCCAGATTAAGGCATCAACAGAAGGATATCTTCTCAGAGGAAAAGCCATCAGCATCTGGGGTTCCTCTATCATGTGGAAGGACACATGGCTGGAGTCTGCTGGTCCTACTCTCCAGGGTTTAGCTTCTATTTTCAGTGGCTTTCTCTCTCAGCCCCTGTGGGCCCTTTCTTCATGTCTCCAGGATGTTTCTCTCCAAGCTTTCTGGGCTTTTACTGTCTTTTATTCTCTTCACAAAGAATCCAGTAAAGGATTAAGTCCCACTTTGAATGAGCTGAATCACATCTCAATTGAAATAACCTAACCAAAAGATCAAACCCACAGTAGGTCTGCCCCCACAAGAATGGATTAATAGAACATGGTCATTCCTGGACTACATAGATTAAAAGCACCACACCATGCTTCTTTACATGTACCACATTGAAACCACCACCCACTAACACTTTCTCGAAGAAGCCCCTCCCTTACTAATTTCTTACATTTTCCACTTCCCTTTTTAGCAAACCCACCTCCTTATGCCTATTAATGAGGGATTTAGCTCCCTCCAAGGCAAATTACTGTTTTCTTCTCCCCTCCCAGAACCAGTTAAAACCAGTCCTAACCAGTGAAGCGTGGGCAAAAACGAGAAACTCTTAATTTAAAATGACTCTAGAACAGAAAACATCTCATGAGTGGAATCAAAGTGAGCAGAACAACAGAAATGAGAAACATGGTACCTTAAAAACAGAGCTAGAGGTTCGACCTCTTTAACTTCTGGCAACGTCACAACCCACTCCTCAAAAAGAGGAACCAATCAGTACTGGGAATGTCCTAGATGAATATGCAAGACAGCAGACCCCTTCCCCAAATCGAGTTTTAAAAATCCCTTACCCTTCCAACTCTGGGAGACAGATCTGAGGGTTTTCCTCCTGTCTCTGCTGGGCTAGTCTTTGCAAATAAACTCTTTCTCTGTCAAAATCCTGGTGTCACTAAACAGGCTTTTGGGCACATCAAGTACAAACTCACTTGAGTGATACCAGTTTGAACACACAGATGGGACTAAGATCTTAAAGACCCTGCCCAAGGCTCTACAGCCCCCATGGGGTGAAGATTTCCAGCAGCCGACCCTGCGTGGCCATCTATACCGATTAGTCTAGATGCTCAATGACCAGCACTCAGGCACGTTCCTGCCAGTGTTGCCAGCCCTACAGTGCAGTTCCCTTTCGAGAGGTGAAACAGTTCTGGGAACAGACATTTTCTGGGTAAGTAACTTTATATGCTGTACCTCCTTTTTTGCCAGTCTGTTACTAACTTGGTTTCTGGTTGCTAGCTAGAATAGGGGCTATTGATTAAGTTTGTGGGTTTGAGGCCCACCTTAGTCAAGCCCCTCCTGTTTATTGGGTACGGACTCCAAGGCTTACAAATATTAGTCACAAAAGTACTTATGCTGTTCTTGTTTCCTGTTCAGTTTTCTTGGAATTCAGTTGTGCTGGTTTGAAAGGAAGTATGCCCCCTAAGAAAAGCCATGTTTTGATATACATATCATTTCATAAAGGTAGAATAATCTCTATTCAATACTGTATGTTTGAAACTGTGATTGGATCATCTCCCTGGATGATGTAATTTAGTCAAGAGTGGTTGTTAAACTGGATTAAGGGACGACATATCTCCACCCATTTGGGTGGGTCTTGATTGGTTTACTGGAGTCCTATAAAAGAGGAAACATTTTGGAGAATGAGCGACTCAGAGAGAGCAGAGAATGCTGCAGCACTACGAAGCAGAGTCCACAAACCAGGGACGTTTGGAGATGAAGAAGGAAAATGCCTCCCGGGGAGCTTCATGAAACCAGAAGCCAGGAGAGAAGCTAGCAGATGATGCCGTATTTGCCATGTGCCCTTCCAGCTGAGAGAGGAACCCTGAGCCTTTTTGCCATGTGCCTTCTCACTTGAGAGAGAAACCCTGAACTTCATCGGCCTTCTTGAACCAAGGTATCTTTCCCCAGATGCCTTAAATTGGACATTTCTATAGACTTGTTTTGATTGGGATGTTTTCTCGGCCTTGGAACTGTAAACTAGCAACTCATTAAATTCCCCTTTTTAAAAGCCATTCCGTTTCTGGTAATAGTGCATTCCGGCAGCTAGCAAACTAGAACATCAGTCTTTTAGCTTTTTTATATAAGATCTTTTTTATGGCACCAAAAAGGGAAATTACAGTTATGAGAGATGGTAACAGTGCTGTCAATAATGACTGCAGCACCTGAAATGTATTCTTGATAACTGATCAATGTTTGAGTATGAAACTATGAAAAAGAAATAATGATATTTCTCTGTACTAATGCCTGCCCCAATATAAATTGGAATATGGAGAACAATGGCCAAAGATGGGTCCCTTTCTCAAATTAGAATTGTTTTGTAAAAGAGAGAGAAAAGGGATGAGATACAACATGTTCAATGTTTTAGGTATTTATGCCATAATAAGAATGTACAAAAGAACTATATTATAATTCAGAAAGATAATAACTCTCATGACCAACTTAAGAAAAAGCATATTGGAAGCTCAGGAATTCCTAATCTGACATAATACAAGTGTTGCCTATTTCCAATTCACAGGAAGACCTTTCACTATTACACTTAGAATTTCCCTCTGCTCCTCCACCTTCCTATGCTGTCAAATAAAAGGAGGAGAATGCCCTATTGCCTCTGAGCAGGTCCTCATCGACCACTTCATCTCCTAGCCAGGAAGGATTGGTCTCCTCACCTCATACCCATCAGGGGACACAATTTAGCCTGGGTCTTATCCAATCCCAGGCGGGGCAATTCCCATTAAGGCAAAGTCCAACTGTACTTGATGATCAAGGAAACCCAAGAGGATTTATATAGGTACATTCTCCCTCCTCCACTTCTGACTTGTTCAACTGGAAGAATAATATGTCTTCCTACCTAGAGGACCCCCCACCCCCACCCCATCCAATGGAGGATCTCTTTGCCCAGTCCAATTCAGGAATTATTAAATGTGCTTCTCACTTGGGAGGAATGTAAGATGGTTCTCAAATAAGCTAGACCAGAAGCTGATAGGTCTATGTAATTTACAGCCTAACAGGTCAATTCAAGTTCATGTTCAAGGAGTCTTAGCTATCCCTTCCACAGAGCCCCACGGGAACCCAAATTAAGAAAGTGACCCAGGCAAACGAGACCATTACAAAGGGTATATAATTATTGGGATGCAAAAAGTTGCCCCAAAGTCTAAATGCCTAAAAAATATACTAGATAGAGGTCCAGCAAGGACCCAAGGAAAACCCTTCTCTTTCTCCTGAGTGGATCTTCAAAGCATACAGACAGTATACTGGCCTGGATCCTGAACAACCAGGTAACAAGAGGCTGATTAACATAACCTTCGTTAGTCAAAATGCCCCAGACATAAGGAAGAAATTGCAAAAATTAGAAGGTGAGTTAGGAATGCCTATGTCACAGTTATAGTTGAGGATGTATTTAAGGTATTTAATAACCATGACTAACTCTAAGAAAAACAGATAAAATGTCAGTGTGGCCCCCTGGAAGCAGCCATCAGTCAGTGCTTGTCCGGATTGAGACCAGATTGGCCAACTAAAGGAGAAGACCCTTGAAATGTAAGAACCCTTTTTATTGAGGGTCCCCAATGACCAATAAAAAATTCATCCATCCTTTAGGGTCGCAACAATAAACATACTTCAAGAAGAAGCCACTGGAAGCAGGAATACTCAAGTCACCCTCAAAGAAGGGAGACCCAGGTACCTTATAAAACCACTTATCAGATGCCTCAACTTGTGGGGAATGAGAGCAGCCAAGAATGATGGGGCCCGGGGGCAACCTCCAACTTTAACAGTCACATCACTGTTTCCCACCAGGAGCCCTGAGTATCTATACTAGTGGGATAAAAGTTAATAGACTTTTTAATATGTACTGGAGCCACTTTGTCTTGAATCAGAAACAAGGAACTCTTTCCTCCCAAACTTCTCAGTGATTGGAGTATCTGGAGCCACTCATAATAAGCCATTCTTACGGACCCTTGAATGCCAACCAGGAATTACTCATTTAAAGCATAGCTTTCTATACATGCCTGAATGTCCTATGCCTTTACTTGGATGAGACCTGTTAACCAAATTAAATGCACAAGTAATCGTTTCAGCACACACCCTGAACACTGAAGTTCCCCTGGAACAGGATTGTGTCCTTCAAGTTGCCCTGCTGCACCTAATAGAAGAAGTTTTATCTGAAGTACTTGAATGAATCCTTGCAAAGTTAGGCCAGAGGTGTGGGTGATGGAATACTAGGAAGAGTTAGGATTGCAGAACTAATTCAGGTGCAAGTCCAATCTAACACAAACATCCCTGATTTTAAACAATATCCCTTAAAGAAGGAAGCCCAGGAAGGGATAGGCCCACTAATTGTTTCTTTTCTTAAATATCACTTAATCCATCCATGCCTATCTCAATATTATATCCCCATCCTATCTGTCTTAAAATCAGGTAATAAAAAGGAATGCCAGTCTGTACAAGATCTAAGGATCATCAGTCAAATAGTGGAGGATATTCATTCAACAGTGGTACCAAACAAATACAGGGTTCTCTGCTTGTTGCACATAACAACCAATCCATGACACCGCGGTTTCAAAGAGAGGAAGAGTTTAATGCTACATGCACAGCAGGAAGTCAGATGCCCTATCAGCCAAAAAGTCTGTCTCCCTGAGTCTAAGGAGTTCAGGGTTTTTATGGATTCAAACAAAGGGGAATGGAGTTGTTATCATTACAATAGTAAATATACACAAAGTTAAGACTAGGCCAAAATAATCATTATAAAAGTATAGACAGGGCTGAGACTAGTTGAGTTTCAGTAATTTTAGGTATTAAATTCTGCCTATTATACACTATAGAAACAAAAACATCCATATAACGCAATCAAAATCATTGCTAATTCTTAATTTCTCAGTTATAGTAGTGCCAAACATGTACACATTACTAACCACTTTGTGTGGGAAACTCTGCCTGTTCACTGTACTTGATCTAAAAGATGCTTTTTAATATGTGCCACTGAGCCCTGAATCTCAAGAGCTTTTTGACTTTAAATGGGAAGATCCCTGAACCATTGTAAAAGAGCAGTATTGTGGGACTGTCCTGCCTCAAGGTTTTAGAAACGTACTGGACTTTTCTTTTCCTAGCGCGGAATCCCCATCTCTGCCCCTCAGCTGACGACCTAAACACAGACACCATAGTCCCTATAGTCACTGCTTCTTGCCTGAAAGGTCAGCTTGGTTCTCCCTAATGAACTGCTGTCAACACCACCGACTTCTGCTACAGACGAAGAAGCCTGCCAGACACTTAACAAATTTAACTAGGACACAGGGTTTATGGTCTCGGTTCTTCTCTGTAGCCACTCAGAGCTGCTTCTCATAGAAAAAGTGGGCCACCTCTAATACAAGTTTCATTAGACGCATTGATTCTTCTTGGAGATCATGGACCTGTTGCTTAAACTAAAAATTTAATAGTGAAGAAATGCTTCTAAATGAGCAATTAAGCCTGAGAACACGAGAAATGAATGTGTTTGGCTTGAGATACAAATATGTTTTCTTTTGAGTAAATTCTTTGTATGTTTAAGCCCTTGCTCTTTGTTCATTATACTTTCAATTTCTTGATATTCCCTCACATACGGGTAATACAACTGTCCATAAAATAATTTAAGATTTTTTCAAAAGTATTTTTCTTGACAAATCTTCACACGCATACGGTCCATCCTTAGTGTACAATCGGGGGCTCATGGGATCATCACATAGTTGTGTATTCATGACCAGGATCATTTTTAGAACATTTACATCACTCCAGAATAAGAAATTAAAAATCTTATTTCTATAGATAATATTTTAACTCTTGAAAACTGAGTTACTTTTTAATTTTTTTGAAATTGGTAGAAAGCTGGACACCCCCTAACTAAATTCAGCCTTCTGGAAGGGACCAAAATCTCAGGCAAAATTCTAGTAACAGTGTTATTGTGGAGCTCTCCAAATCAAAATTGGCAACTAACAGTAAACAATTCTTACATCTAACATTTTCAGTTCACCTGCATGAAGGTGTAACAACAGATTAGTAGACAACAGATGACTTGTGAGATGATAGGTCAGACAAAACCCTTCTTTGATATCTGACAGGAAGTTAAATTTTTCAGTCTTACAGAAGTGAAGAAAGTACCTGAGAATAACAGAACACCTGGAATCAGGGGTCTTTAAAACTTTTGTCCTCTTCCCTTCAAACTCTGCCTTTGAAATAACCCCAACTGCTCCTGCATCATCAATTTCAAAATTTCCTGAGTCTGTACACTCCACTTAGTTTTTCCCCTAAAGCTTTCATGAACATTAAATGAGATAATGTATGCAAGGCTATTAGAAAAATGTACTGATTTCACTAAAGTCAGTATAGGAAAAGGATATACTATTGATTCTTTATACCTGTTATAGATACTAACCCTCATCTTTACAGCTGTTATAGGCATTCACCCTTACCAAGCTAGAATGCAAGAATGGCTGCAGAGATAAATTAACTAGTTGTACTGTTGTAACATGTTAGAAAGAAAGCCATAACTGAAAGAGAATAAATGCTCACCTGATTTTGGAGACAAAAAAATTTATTCATGATCTTGCAAGAATGGGCGCTCAACGAAAATGTGGCTAGCGCGCCAAGCAATAAAATGCCACAGATTTTATACCCTAAGCTAGCACACAGGTCCCTCCCCTATTTCTTCACTGATTGGATACTCCAGAGGTTATAGCTCACTCAGCTAGTCTAACTAATTCAATTTTCCCACCAAAGGTTCCCGCTTTTGATTATGCTTTACATTTCAGTGACCCTGGATGTTACTCATTTATATTTGTTTTTACCTATGTAAGGATTTAGCGCCAATTCTAGGCTTACATCAGAGGCCGTTGTCCTTTCCCTGCCTATAAGACAATCTGAGCTGTTTTGCAGAATTTTGTTTAGTTAGTTCTGTTTCTCTCACCCATTGCCATCTTGTGTGAAAGCGAAACTTAATTTTATTCTTATATAACATGATGTGTTTAAAAAAGAATTGGTGGCTGCAATGTAAAATGTGAAGAGACTAGAACTAAATATAATGGTAGTTTTTTTTCAAGTTATTTAATGTACATTTTTAGAAATTTGTGAGATTGGTGAAAATACTTTGAGCCATTTAAAATAAATACAGATATAAGTCTCAGGCACTACCTTTAAAAAATGTACTGTATTATTTGAGGAAACATTAGCAAAAGATTAGAAGAGGGCTGAAGTCTGATTCAGGATGTTTTTGATATCCTGATTACTGATGTTACCAGATTCGGGTTTCCAGGTTCTTGGCCATGCTGTGAGGAAGAATTCAAGGGCACAGCACAGCGCAGAGTGAGCAGATAGAAAGTTTATGAGGTACACATGTATGAGAACATGCAGGCACGCTCACAGAGCCAGAAGTGACACAGGTGAGAGCAATGTGAGGCCATTTGCTTTTTTTTTGGAAGGAAGATATTTTTATTATGTTACCTTTTTGTGTCACTTGAAAAATCATCATATGTTACTGCTTACATTATAAATTTAAAAAACAAAAACTTAATTTTTCACAAGACTTACTTAAAAGTAAGCATTTATGTTCTTAGTTAACATCCTTTACTAAAGAATAGGTACTGGTCTGTTTCAAGAACAAGCCAAGAGTGAACTCAGTGCCCTCCCCCTCTACATGGGACATATGACTCCCAGAGCTGTAAATCTCCCTGGCAACGTGGGACAGAAATTCTGGGATGAGACGGGAGCTGGCATCAAGGGATTGAGAAAGCCTTCTTGAACAAAAGGGGGAAGAGAGAAACGAGACAAAATACAGTGTCAGTGAAAGATTTCAAAACAGAGTGGAGAGGTTATCCTGGAGATTATTCTTATGCATTATATAGCTATCCCTTTTTAGTTTTAGTGTATTGGAATGGCTGGAGGAAAGTACCTGAAACTGTAGAGCTGTGTTCCAGTGATCATGTTTCTTGAAGATGATTGTATAATGATATAGCTTTTACTGGTATAATGATACAGCTTTTACAATGTGACTGTGTGATTGTGAAAACCTGTGTTTGATGCTCCTTTTAACTAAGGTATAGACAGATGAGTAAAAAAATAAACAACAGGGGAACAAAGGTTAAAATAAATTGGGTAGATGGAAATACGAGTGATCAATGAGAGGGAGGGGTAAGGGGTATGGTATATATGAGTTTTTTCTTTTTCTTTTTCTTTTTTTCTGGAGTGATGCAAATGTCTAAAAAATGATCATGGTGATGAATACACAACTATGTGATGATACTATTAAGCCATTGATTGTACACCATGTATGGAATGTTTGTATGTTAAGAATGTTTTATTTTATTGATAATCAATAAAATATTTATCAATAAAAATATTTGAAAAAAGAAGAACAAGTCCAGATAGTGACTTTGAGAAATCCTGGAAAAACTGGATTAGATTTAGCCATATATGAAAGGTAGTTATTAATTTTTTTCAATTTGCAAGACTATTATACTATAGCTAATTTCTTGAAATGGATATCATACACTAAAGGTTTATACTTTTTTGTAAGTTATGACATCTACACAACTGAAGATATTTTGCATAACTACTGATCTTTCCAAATCAGATTATACTTTCAATTTCATTCCCAATTTTTGAGTATACTTGGCAGTGTCTGAATAGCCAAAGGATAATATCAAAGTATTTTGTACATTTCTTCTTTAAAACTTATAAGCAATGCTTTTTAGAGACAACTGCCTTTTCCTCCTCACACCAAAGTGTGCTTGAAGTGTTACATACCAGTGGGAAATGCAATGACAATTGTGTGCTGCAAATACTATATTCTTGACTTTCTTTCATAACATGCTTAAAGGAAATACTGAGAAATAACATCTGAGAAAGATATGTTAACTCAAGACTTGGCTATGGCTAATAATGGAAAAGCAAAACATGAAATTTGGTAGGTCTTTTACTTTACAGTAATCTAATAGTTATTTTAACCTAATTATTATTTTGTCAGTAACATTACTGACAAAAATGACCTGACACCTAAAAATGGTTGAAGTTGGAGTAACTGTTAACTACATTAAGCTGTAATGGCTTCATAGATGGCCACAGATATCACAAGACTTTAAAATGGTGCTCTGTGGTGTTAACATGATATACTTACTGCTTCAAGTTGTTAGGTTATCACTAAGGTATAGAGGCTGGAATTAACACACAATATAAAAAGTAAGTTTAAGTAAATGTGAGGTTCATATTTTATTTCTTGTGTGATATATATATACAGCTGAATATTAATCAAAGGCCTGTTTGCTCACCAAAGCCAGATCCTTTGGGTGGTTCAGTAAAGAGGTAACACCGTCAGCTGGCTCACAAAAGAAGCGTCCACTCCTTGGCCCAGGCTTTGGAATTTTGCCAGCCTTGAGCTCATCAATAATTTCTTCAATATCCTGCGGAGTCAGATCTTCATAATAGTTGTTATTTATTTGAACCATTGGTGCATTTACACAGGCCCTGAAACATTCCACCTCTGTAAGAGTGAACAGTTTGTCAGGTGTAGTCTCCCCAACTTTTATTCCAAGCTTTTCTGAATGGCCTCCAGAATGCCATCACAATCTCGAAGCATGCAAAGTGTAGTAGTGCAGACCTGAATGCGACACTTTCCAACTGATTTTTGATTATACATTGTACAAAAAGTTGCTACTTCAAATATTCTCACTGGGGGCACCTGGAAAACTTCAGCAACCTTGTTCGTAGCAGAGATGGGCAACCGTCCATTCTGTCTGTGGGCTAAATCCAGGGCGGGAAGCACAGCTGTTGCTTTATGCCCATCTGGATAGTGTTTAACAATTGCCTCTATCCTCTTAGAGTTTTCTGGTGTGAAATCAAATGGAGTATCTGGGTTATTCCCAAAAGTATCTCTATGCACAAATAAGGCTCCTCCAGCTCCATTTTGCACAGCTGTGTTATACACATTCCTTGTATGTCTTCCCCACTGTGCAGTGAGGCCAGCCGCCAGAGCATGAAGCCCTGCAGAGAAGAACATGGCGGGCCAAACGTTCGCCTTCCCCCCACGCGGCCATTTGCTTTTATAGGTTATCTTTATTAACTTCCCTTCCCCGTTTCTTTTTTTGGAAGCTTTTCTCCTACCCTATCTTCTCTCCAGGGTTGTGCCTGGTAGTGGTGCATTTGAGAGGGACTGTTGGGGGGCTCCATGCTTTTCAATAGTTTACTCACTTAGGTGGGGGTTGTTTGGCTTCCCCCTTTTCTGTGGATGACTCAGGAGAGGGTCCTTTGTCTTGATGGGTTGGCTCCTGCTGGGTATTTCCCATAAGTGAGGAGTCCCTGGGCAGGATGTCTATGGGAACATGGCCTTCTTGACCTTGATTAACCATCCTTAAGGGCTCCTTCACATTTTTTTCTCTCCCTCTTCCTGTTCTAGCCTGCCTGACTAGCCGGTCAAAGGAAGATTCAGACTACAATACCATCCTAACTTTAAACTTCCTGGTAGATCAGGGTTACAAGAGGTGCTGGTTTGAAACTATATTTACCCCAGAAAAGTCATGCCCTCCCAATCATAATCCAATCATTTTTTGAAAAAAAATATTTTTATTGAGGTATCTTCAGGCATCATGTAGTCTAACCAAAGTATACAATCAATGGCACACAATATTATCACTTAGTTGTATATTCATCATCATGATCATTTTTAAGAACTTTGCATCACTCCAGAAAAGAAAGAAAAAAAAACCATACATCCCATACCCTTTACTGCTCCTTCTCATTGACCACTAGTATTGCAATCTACCCAATTTTTTTTTACCCCTTAACCCCCCTATTATTTATTTATTTATTTGTCCATATTTTTTTACTCATCTGTCATATCCTAGATAAAGGGAACATCAGACACAAGGTTTTCACAATCACAAGGTCACGATGTAAAAACTATATAGTTATACAATCGTCTTCAAGAATCAAGGCTGCTGGAATATAGTTCAACAGTTTTAGGAACTTCCCTCTAGCCCCTCCAATATACCACAAACTAAAAAGAGATACCTATATAATGCGTTAAGAATAACCTTCAGGATAACTTCTTGACTGAAATCTCCCAGTCACTGAAAATTTACTTTGTCTCATTTGTCTTTTCCCCCTTTTGGTCAAGAAGACTTTCCGAATCCCATGATGCCAGGTCCTGGCTCATCCCTGGGAGTCAGGTCCCATGTTGACGGGGAGATTTACATCCCTGGGAGTTATGTCCCACATAGGGGGGATGGGCAATGAGTTCATTTGACAAGTTGGCTTAGAGACAGAGGCCACATCTAAGGAACAAAAGAGGTTCACTTTTGGAGGTGACTGTTAGGCATAATTATAAGTAGGCTTAGCTTCTCCTTTGCAGGAATAAGTTTCATAGGGGCAAACCTTAAGACTGATGGCTCTGCCTATTGAACTGGTTGTCTCCATTGCTTGTGAGAATTTCAGGAATTCCCTGGATGGGGAAATTGAATATTTCCTCCTTTTCATATGCTTTTGAGCCATTTGTATTTCTTCTTCTGAAAAAATCCATCCATATCTTTTCCCATTTTTTAATTGGGTTGTTTGCCTTTTTGCTGTTGAGTTGAAGAATATCTTTATATCTTCTGGATTCTAAAACCATTATCTGATATGTGGTTTCCAAATATTGTCTCCCATTGTATAGGCTGCTCTTTTACTTTCCTGACAAAGTTCTCTGATGCACAAAAGTGTTTAATTTTGAGGAGATGCCATTTATCTATTTCTTTATTTCATTGTTTGTGCTTTGGGTATAAGGTCTAGGAAACCACTTCCTACTACAAGATTTATAAGATATTTCCCTACATTTTCTTCTAAAAGTTTTATGGTCTTAGCTCTAATGCTAGGTCTTTGATCTATTTTGATTTAATTTTTGTTTAGACTGTGAGATATAGACCCTTTTCATGCTTTTGTATATGGATATCTAATTCTTCAAACACCATTTATTGAAGGGGCTTCTCTGCCCAGATGGGTTGCCATGACTGCCTTATCAAAGATCAATTGTCCATAGATGAAAGAAACTATTTACGAACACTTTATTTGATTCCATTGATCAGTATATGCATCTCTATATGAGTATCATACGGTTTTGACACTGTAGTTTTGTAATGTGCTTGAAAGTCAGTTAGTGTGAGATCTTCCACTTCATTTTTCTTTCTCAAGATATTTTTAGCTATATGGGGAACACTGCCCTACCAAAAAAATTTGGATATTTTTTTTTCATTTCTGCAAAGTAAGTTGTTGGGATTTTAATTGGGATTGCATTGAATCTGTACATCAATTTGGGTAAAATTGACATCTTAACTATACTTAGTCTTCCAATCCATAGACATGGTATGCCCTTCCATTTATTTAGGTCTTCCATGGTTTCTTTCATAATTTCTTGTAGTTTTCTGTGTATAGGTCTTTTGTATCCTTAGTTAAATTTATTCCTAAATATTTTATTCTTTTGGTTGCTATTGTAAATGGATTTTTTTTCTTGATTTCCTCCTCAAATTGCTCATCATTAGTATATAGAAGCATTACTTATTTTTGGGCATTGATCTTGTACCTTGCCATTTTGCTGTACTCATTTATTAGCTCTAGTAGCTTTACTGTATATATTTTGGGATTTTTGCATATAGTATCATGTCATCTGGAAACTGAGAGTTTGACTTCTTCCTTTCTAATTTGGATGCCTTTTATTTCTTTTTCTGGTCTAATTGCTCTGGATAGAACTTCCAGCATAATATTGAATAACCATGGTGACAGTGGGCATCCTTGTCTTGTTCCTGATCTCAGAGTAAAAGCTTTCAGTCTTTCCCGTCGAGGATGATGTTAGTTGTCGGTTTTTCATATATTCCCTTTATCATGTTGAGGATGTTCCCTTCTGTTCCTATCCTTTGAAGTGTTTTCAGCAAGAAAGAATGTGGAATTTTGTCAAATGCCTTTTCTGCATCAATCGAGATGATCATGTGGTTTTTCCACTTTGATTTGTTGATATGGTCTATTATAGTAAACGACTTTCTTATAGTGAACCAGCCTTGCATACCTGGAATAAATCCCACGTGGTCCTAGTGTATAATTCCTTTAAAGAGCTGCTGGATTCAATTTGGGAATATTTTGTTGAGGATTTTTGCATCTATATTTATTAAAGAGATTGATCTGTGTTCTAGTTTGCTAGTTGCCAGAACGCAACACACCAGAGACGGATTGGCTTTTAATAAAAAAGGATTTATTCATTACTTCTTCAGAGGAAAGGCAGCTAACTTTCATCTGAGGTTCGTGCTTACGTGGGAAGGCACAGGGTGATCTCTGCTGGCCTTCTCTCCAGGTCTCTGGGTTCCAAGAACTTTCCCCAGGGTAATTTCTCTCTGCATCTCTAAAGGCCTGGGCTGAGCTGCGAGTGCTGAGATGAGGTATGCTGAGCTGCTTGGCTGTGCTACATTGCGCTCCCTCATTTAAGCACCAGCCAATTAACTCAAACATCACTCATTGCAGCAGGCACACCTCCTAGCCAACTGCAGATGTAATCAGCAACAGATAAGGTTCATGCACCACTGGCTCATGTCCACAGCAACAGAACTAGACACGTTCACCTGGCCAAGTTGACAACTGAATTGAACTACCACAGTCTGCAATTTTCTTTTCTTGTAGTATCTTTCTCTGGTTTTCATATCAGGGAGGTGTTGGCTTCATAGAATGAGTTAGGTATTTTTTCATCCTCTTCAAATTTTTGAAGAGTTTGAGCATGATTAGTACTAATTCTTTCTTGCATGCTTGGTAGAATTCACATCTGAGCCTGGTCTTTTCTTTTTGGGGTGCTTCTTGATGACTGATTCACTCTCTTTACTGGTGATTGGTTTGTTGAGGTCATCTATTTCTTCTCAATTCAGTGTTGGTTGCTCATGCCTTGCTAGGAAGTTGTCCATGTCTTCTATGTTGCCTGGTTTATTAGCATATAGTTGCAGAGAAATTATTGAAATATATTATTCCTAGGCTGGAGTGCCTTACTCTATACAAAGTGATAATGGGAGTGTCATTATTACAAAAATTACTCAGGAAGTATACAGAGCCTTAGACACACTCCCTGGAGGCCACAGTCTACAGAAAACATTGAAAAGATGAATCATACTTTAAAACAAATCTTAGCCAAAATATGTCAAGAATTAAACTTCCCTTGGAATAAAGCCTTACCAGTTGCCGTGCTTAGAATAAGAGTAGCCCCCAGAAATGGATAAGGGTTAAGTCCTTATGAATTTGTATATGGCAGACCCTTCCTTAAAAAGGGTAATCAAAATGTATGTAGTAAGCAATTACTGAAGTAGAGATTATAAAATATATAAAATCCTAACACTTCTTTTTACTATACATCAAATGCTTCTAACCAACTTATTTTTCCTACTGATGCTTTATGTTTTATAAATCCAGGAGATTGGGTATTGCTTAAGAATTGGGAAATATAACATCCAGATATCCAACTGAAAACTCAGTGGGAAGAGGCTTACTTGATTTTATTTGCCACTCCCTTATCTATAAAGTTACAGGACATCAAACCATGAATTCATCACTCAGGAGTGAAGCTACCATATTTCAAGAAGGAGATATGCCTCCACTACAGAAGAAGATAAGGACTGCACACCTCATCCATTAAGAATTTTTTACTGTATTTGTGAAAACCTTTGTATAAGTTCTAGACACTAACTGCTCTAGTTGACCTTATGTACTCTTGTTGCTATTCACCTGGATAATCTTGATCCTCTTAATAATATTAACAAGGTTCATGTTTATTCTCATAACTGCTAGAATTATTTTTTGTGCAATAGAAATATCTTAGTCACCCCATTTGACTAAATATGGCAAAATCTCTACTTTTCTATTACTTCTTAAAATACTCTTTCAATGCCTTAATTGTAATCAAGTCCAAGATAGTAATGTTTTTGTCCTCTTTAAACTGGTCAAACTATCGGGTTGTGATCAGCTCCCATTATCTAATTTCTTCTGGTTTATCTTGGTGTGTTTCATCCTCCAAGGAATGGATTAGACCACTTTATAAGCCTTAAAGAAGAACAGAAACAGACAACAACACAACACAAATGACATAACAAACACTGATCCCAGTAATGGCCTATAAACATAAATGTTCTAGGCCATAGATTTAATTTCTGTTATGAAGTAACTGAGTAGGTACAAGGTAAGCGCACCAATTATTGAGGCTCATTGATTTCACTATCAGAGAAAAAGAGGGACATATGCAACTTTGAAATGGGTGGGTATGGCTAACCCCTAGATATGAACATTTACATTAAAAGGCTCCTTTATGTTGGGAACAAACGAACCATTCTAAACAAAATAGCCCATCCTTAACTAGAAGGATGGGTTGGTTACCACCTGAACAATGCCACCAGACAATCTTACTAAAAAGAAATTGATTAATTTGGGAACGATTTGTCTAGAAGACCTGATATTTATTGCATAGCTCCAAATGGAACCAATGGATATGTGGTACTAATCTATGGCTTTGGTTATTTCCAGGATGATTAGGACATTATACACTAGGCTTGCACTAGACTCAAGAAACTAGTCATAGTATTTCACCCTCTGCTGAATACTTTATTTGATTCTATTGATCAGTATATCTTGCGTTAGTCAGGGTTCTCTAGAGAAACAGAACCAACAGGAGAGATATGTAAATATGAGATTTATAAAGGTGTCTCATGCAACCATGAGAATGGAAGTGTCCACAATCCATAGGCCAGGCTGTGAAGCTGGCAGCTCTGATGAAGGGTCTGGATGACAGGAGTGGCTCGCTGGCTGAAGAAGCAGTAAGAGTCTCTCTTTTCAAATACCTTCAACTGATTGGATTATCTCATTGTGGGAGAGGCCTTAATTGATCACAGATGTAATCAGTAAAAAATGCAATCAACTGACTGATGATCTAATACTCTGGTTAATCAACCAGCCACAAAATACCCTTGCAGCAATGGTCAGGCAAACACTGGCCTGACCAAACAACTGGGCATAATCAATTGGCCAGGTGGATACCAGAACCTAACCATCACAGTCCATCCTTTGTTTATTTGGTAGCTAAACATGTCACATTGACACACTTAATTTCCAAATAGAATATAATAACAGACCTTTGTCTCACCTAACTATACTCAACTGTCCTATGTACAACTGGAAACACACTACATCTCCCAGAATGGGCTGCAACTCCTTAGGTAACATTCACTTTTAAACTTCATATCCTGTGACTTAAATACTATAACATGAACAATACAACTTATGTCATATGATAAAAGGAAAACAAGATATTTGCTTATGTATGAATGCAAACAAACTTAAAACAGGGAAGAAATATTCCTACAATCACAGTCCATGTTTCTATAACTGGTCACATGGTTGTAGTTCATATATATCACTACTTTCTTCTACTACCCTTTCCATGTTCCCCCTACACTCAGTAAGCACTTGAGCTGGCCATGTTTCTTTGCCAGGTGGGGTGACCCAGACCTTCATTCCTGCAGTTTCTGCGCCATTGGTAATCCTGCCTGGATTGGGTTGTTGCAGTTTTCCATCGATTTTAATCACAGGGCATAGTAGTACTAAAAGACACCCTAGAGGATCTCCTGTATTCCAGGAAATCTCATCTTTCCCTCCATTGTGTTGTTGCAGTCCTATTTACCCTTGATAGTCAGGATCAATCACCCCAGACAGAACTGTAATCCCCTTTCATGCCAGATGATTCAGTGACATGAGAAGCCTGGACAAGTGGCAGTTTTAACTTCCAGTTCAATGAAATCATTGTGTCTCCTGGTAGGATTGCTCATCCTTTCGGAACTAAGACATGTAGACCAAGAGAGCTTAAGGTTTCAGGGACAAGAAGCAAAAATTTTCCTAATGGATCACTAGGGGTGATGGTGAGTGGTGTCATCCCATTTCTACCCCTTGATTCCTGGACCTGTGAATTCTGGCTATGGGAGAAACAGCACCGTACAGTGGATGCTGATTAAGAGCATATACAATCTCTTGGAGAACATTGCCCCAGTCCTGCAAGGTTTTGCCACCTTGTTGGAACCACAATTGGGTCTTCAAAAGGCCATTCCACCATTCTATCAATGCAACCACCTCTGGATGATGGGGAACATGGTAGGACCAGAGAATTCCATAGCATGTGACTACTCCTGCACTTCATTTGCTGTGAACTGGGTTCCTTGATCAGAAGCAATTCTGTGTGGAATAATGTAATGGAGGATAAGGCATTCTATCAGTCCATGAATGGTAGTTTTTGAGGAAGCATTGCATGCCGGGAATGCAAATCCATATCTGGATTATGTGTCTATTCCAGTTAGAACAAATCACTTCCCTTTCATGATGGAAGTGGTTCAATGTAATCAACCTGCCACCAGGTAGCAGGCTGATCACCTCAGGGGATGGTGCCATATTGGGGACTGAGTGTGGGTCTCTGCTGCTGGCAGATTGGGCACTCAGTAGTGGCTGTAGCCAGGTCGGCCTTGGTGAGTTGAAATCCATGTTGCTGAGCCCATGCAGAACCTCCCTGCTTACCACCATGACCATTTTGTTCATAAGCCCATTGGGCAATGGCAGGAGTGGCTGAGCAAAGAGGATGACTTGTATCCATAGAACAGGTGAACTTACCCACTTGATTATTAAAACGTTCCTCTGCTGAACTCACCCTCTGGTGAGCATTCAAACGGGACACAAATATCTTCATGTTCTTTGCCCACTCAGTAAAGTCTATCCACATACCTCTTCCCCAGACCTCTTTGTCACCAATTTACCAATCATTGTTCCTTCCAGGTCCCTGACCATCTGACCAAACCATTAGCAACAGCCCATGAGTCAGTATACAAATGCATCTCTGGCCAGTTCTCCTTCCAAACAAAATGAACAACCAGCTACATTGTTCTAAGTTTGGCCCACAGTGGGGATTCCCCCTCACCACTATCCTTTAAGGACATCCCAGAAAGGGGTTATAGTACTGCAGTAGTCCGCTTCCAGGTTGTCCCTGCATAGAATGCAAAACTATCTATAAACCAAGCTGGAGCTTTCTCTTCCTCAGGAACTGACTGTAAGGAACTCCCCAAATGGCCATAGCTCTTGTCTGGGAAAGAGAAAGCAACATGGCAGGGTGGGGGCCACTTCCTCATGTAACCTACTTGTGCCTTCAGGACCTGCTAGAGCCCTCTCTCTAATATACCATTTCCATTTTATGGTGGAGCTGCTGTGAATGCCCAACTTTATGGCTTGGTGGGTCAGACAACATTCAGCTCATCATAGGCAACTAAGGTCTCATGGTAATTTGGTGGCCCATGGTTATGCCTTTAGTCTCTACTAAGGCCCAGTAGTAGGCTAAAAGCTGTTTCTCAAAAGGAGAGTAGTTATCTGCAGTAAGGTTTTACTCCAAAATCCTAAAGGTCTGCATTGTGATTCTCCTATAGGGGCCTGCCAAAGGCTCCAGACAAAGCAATCCTATTTGCCACTGACACTTCCAAACCCATGGGATCTGCTGGAGCATATGGGCCAAGTGGCAGAGCAGCTTTCACAGCAGTCTGAACATGTCACAGAGCCTCCTCTTGTTCTGGTCTCCACTTAAAACTAGCAGCTTTCTGGTCACTTGATAAATGGGCTGGAGCATCACACCCAAATGAGGAATATGTCTAGAGAAGTTGCTACTTTTTGCTCACTAGGTCCAATTATCATGATATCATCAATATAATGGACCAGTGTAATGTCCTGTAGGAGAGAGAACAATCAAGTTCCCTGGGGACAAGATTATAACATAGGGTTGGAGAGTTGATATACCCCTGAGGTAGGACAGTGAAGGTATACTGCTGGGCTTGACAGCTGAATGTAAACTGTTTCTGGTGGTGCTTACTGACAGCTGTTGAGAAAAAAACATTTGCCAGATCAGTTGCTGCACACCAGGTACCAGGTGATGTGTTGATTTGCACAAGAAATGGTACCACACCTAGAACAGCAACTGCAGTTGGAGTCACTACCTGGTTAAATTTACAATAATCCACTGTCATCCTCCAAGTTCTGTCTGTCTGCTGCACAGACCAAATAGGAAAGTTGAATGGGGATGAGGTAAGAATCACCACAACTGCATCCTTTAGGTCCTTAAGAGTGACATTAATCTCAGCAATCCCTCTAGGAATCCAGTATTGCTTCTGATTCACTAATTTGCTAGGTAGGGGCAGTTCTAGTGGCTCCCATTTGGCCTTTTCTACCATAATAGCCCTCACTCCACAAGTCAGAGAACTAGTGTGGGGGTTCTGCCAGCTGCTGAGTATGTGATTCCTATTATGCATTTGGGAACTGGGGAAATGACCACAGAATGGGCCCAGGGACCCACTGGACCCAATGTAAGATGGACCTGAGCTAAAACTCTATCAATCACCTGACCTCCTTAAGCCCCTACTCTGACTGGTGGATCAGAGTGATGTTTTGTGTCTCATGGTATTAGTGTCACTTTTGAATCAGTGTCCAATAATCCCTGAAATACCTGATCATTTTCTTTTCCCTAGTGCACAGTGACCCTGATAAAAGGCTGTAGGCCTCCTTGAGGAAGGCTGGAGGAAGGTTAACAGTGTAAATTTTGGGCAGTGTAAGTGTCCTTTCACAAGGGTACCTGGCCCTCCCCTCATTCGAGGGACTCTGGGTCTATAAATTTTCTCAAGTCTGGGAATTGATTAAAGGGCAGTAATTCTCTGTTTTTGTAATTCAAGTTGGACTTTTCACTTGACCTAGAATTTTTCTGCTTACACAATTCAAACAAGAATTTAGTAGGCTGCCCATCTATTTTACTTCTAGATACCCCATGATCTATTTGCCAACATCATAAATCTCTGAGAGTCAGGTTATTTTGACTACTGCTTTGAGTCTGCTGTCCATTATAGTGGCCATGCCCGCATTGTCTTTGGCAATTAAGTGCTTCCACCTGGCTTCTGCCAACTTGGGATCTGATCATCCCCATTGTGTTTAAATGTTCCAGATCAATGACAGTAGTTCCCACAGTAATTTCTGACCTACAGAGAAAAGCAACTACAGAACTCTTCAGGGATGATGGCGCTAGTCTCACAAATTTATTTCTCAAGGTCCTGTTGAAAGATGTGTCCTCTGGACACTCCTGGGCTGTGTGAACAGGTCTCCCATGATAAACCCACTCTAACATTCCCATCTCTCTAAGCCTCTAGATCCCCTTATTTAACATATACCAGGGCAGTTCTGGCATTTTGGCCTCAGGTAATGTTGGCCACTTTTTGATCCATGTTTCAGGCAACAAGCAAACTTTTAATGCCCTTTCTAACCCTTTGAGTTACAACATTGAGTGCAGAATCTCTGCTTAGTAAGCCCATATCAATAAATTCAGCTTGATCCAACTTTATATTCCTTCTATCATTATCCCACACTCTTAATATCCATTCTCACATATATTCTGATTTCTGTCTATATTGATTGGAAAACCCATGCAGTTCTTTCAGAGTATAGTGTACCTCCTGATAGGTCACACTTTGTACCTCACCTTTAGGGGCCTGTTGGGACTTCAGTCTAGTTATAGTTCTTAAAGAAAAGAGGGGAATTGGGGTGGGTCATGAATAGAAACAGAAGTGTCTTTCAAGCAAATTACCTCAGGGCATTCCATTGCAGTTTCATCTAGTGAAACAGGATTAGTCACTCCAGACAGAAAAGTGAGGGCTGTTTCCCTGGGTGAGGTGGCTACAGGGTTAGTAGGTACTGAAGGGTTGATCTCATTAGGAGGAGATTGGATGACAGACTCCTCTGGGGAGACTGGAAGCCAGGAGCTGTTTCCTCAAGGCACGCTGCAGGTCAGGAAGCTCTTTCCTCAGGGTAGTCCATTACAGATCTATCTAGCAAAGACTCAGCAGTTTCCAGGAATCCTATCTCCCATTGTCATTGTTATCAAGCCATATATCACCATCCCACATTTCAGGATCCCGTTCTTTTCCAATCAAAGCTCTTACTTTAACAGAAGACACACTGTGAGGTTGAGATTTTAATTTATGTTGTAAATCTGCTACTCACACAATGAGACTTTGTGTCTGTTTTTCAGAGATCTCAAGTCTATGACCACAGGAATTAAGATTTTCTTTAAGGGAACACATGGAAACTTTTATATCCTTCATACAGTGCTTAGGTTGAAAATTGGAAGCCTTCTGCTCATCCCTTTCCCTCATTACTGTATCCAGAATATCCAACAACAACCAACCAATATCATTAAACCTCTTAATTCAGAAAACTCTGTAAAGGTGTCAAAAATAGTCTCACCCAGAGCTTGCCTTAGATAAGTGCACAATTAGCAGAAACTAACAGTGATATTTTGAGTATCTCTTTTGTCAACTCATCCCATGAACTGTCAGTGACATCTTGATTACTGGAAAAAGAGTCATTAGTGCCTCTGGGTATATACAGAGTAGAAAACCAATTGTAAAAACCCATTTTTAAGATTCTGTTTCTCAAGAACCACTCCTAGGACCAAGCTGTGTTCGTCAGAATTCTTTAGAGAAACAGAACTAACAGAAGGGATCATAAATATGAGATTTATAAAGGTGTCACATGCAACCACGAAAATGGAAGAGTCCAAAATCCATAGGGCAGGCTGTGAAGCTGGTGGTGATGGAGGGTTTGGACAAACTCCACAGGAGAGGCTCAGTGGCTGAAGAAGTAGTGAGAGTCTTTCTTCTTCCTTAAAATCCTTCAACTGATTGGATTATTTCACTGTGGGAGGCATGCCTTACAGATGTAATCAGCCACAGATGTAATCAACTGACTGATGATTTAATACACCAGGCTTCTGGTTTATCAACCAGCCACAAAATGTCCTTGAAGCAATGGTCAGGCCAGTGTTTGCCTAACCAGACAACTGGGCATAATCATTTGGCCAGGTTGACACCAGAATTCCCCTCTTGAAAGCACAATGTGTATGATTTTTATTTCACTGTTATGATCACCTTGCTGAAATATTTGTTCCCTCACTTGGCATACAGGATGTTATAGTAAGAATTGAAGACCTTAATAAGTTCACTGAGCAAGCCCTAATGATAACCTTAAAAGTATATCTTTACTGAATACTGAAGTTACCTTTATGTGTAAAGCTGTCCTTTAAACTGTATAGCCTTAGATATTCTCATTGCTTCCCCACAATGAACTTGTGCTATAATAAAAGCTGAATGCTGTGCCTATGTACCTGATGAATCTCCCAATATTCCAACCCTTTCAATTGATATGAAAAATGAGATTAAAACTATATATAGCTCTCCAACTACATTTAATTTGATTTTATCTATTTAGCTGGCTTCCCACAGGGATTGGTTCTTGGTTTCGAACCATAGTACATAAGGTGTGTCAATCCTTATCTTGCTTACTTTAAGTATTTCTGTTTTTTTAAACTTCTCTTTTATACCTTATCTAGAGTTTGTAAGAATAAGTCTAATAATGAAATGTTGTCCCAACTAAATTCTAGGAGTTATCCAGAACATCAAAATCTGATAAACTTATCTATTGCAGAAGATGTGCGAAAGGACCCTAACATTCGAGAAGTTACTCCCCTACCTGGAACTCAGTATCTTCAATATCTTGCTAAGCTATCCCATTCCTTAAAAGCTGATCACCTATAATCAGTACTCCTAATCAGCAGGAAGTAGACAGAGTTGTCATTGCCCCTTATCCCTCCAGTATTGAGGAATATAACAACTAAAGGGGTTACTGAAACTGCTACTCACTAACTCTTGAAGTGGCCCCTCCTTAGTGAATTTCCACTCCTCTTTTTAGCAACACTACCTCCTTATGTTTATTCATGAGGGACTTACCTCCCTGCAAGGGAAATTCCTTTTTCTTCTCCCTTCACAGAATTGGTTAAAACTAGTCCTAACCATTGAAGCATGTGCAAAAAAAGGAGAAACCTGAACATAAAGTGATCCCAAAACATAAAGCACCCTGTGAGCAAAGTCAAAGTGAGCAGAAACAACAGGAAGGAGAAACATTGGACCTTAAAAAAGAGCAAAAGATCAAACCATTTTAAGTTCTGGTAGTGTCACAACCCACTCCTCAAAATAAGGAAACAATCAGTACCACATACTCTAGATGAATATACAATGTAGCAAACTCCTACCCAAAATCAAACTTTAATAATCCCTCACCTCTCCAGCTCTGGGAGACAGTCATTGCTAATAAACTCTTTCTTTTCTCAAAATCCTGGTGTCACCGAAATGGCTTTTGTACACATTGAGCAAGAGCTCACTTGAGCAATATCAACATGTGAATTAAATGTGCATTATATAGTCATATTAGTGCATAATCAATTGTTATTCTAACTTACTGTGTGATTCTGTATTATGCTTTTGATGTTTTTAAGTATTTTATTAGGGGAAATGAAATGTTAGATGTCAAGATTTATGAGGCATGCATTATTTCACGCTACTTACAAAGTGACAAATTTGCCTTTTACTCTTTCATGGACACTAAGAGAATACAAAAAGACTATTGGATCATAGACAAAGGACTCCATTTCCCTTGGCACAGCAGTAGCCAGAGTGTCAGCCTGGTGCTTTGGCTCCCTTTATCCACAAGTCCCAAAGGAGTCATTGCTAAGGGGCCCAGAAGGATGCTACACAAGCAGTGGGTTTGCATTTCAATCAAGGAGGCTATTTCCTTTATGGTAAGCAGAAACAAGCCTTTTCTGTTTTGGGGGTGGTTTGAAGCTGTATGTACCCCAGAAAAAATCATGTTCTTTGAGTCCATTCTTGCGAGTGCAGACGTGCTGTAGGTGGATCTTTTGCATTAGGTTATTTCCATTGAGATGTGGCCCACCTCATTCAAAGTCTGTCTTAATCCTCTTACTGGAGTCCTTTATGAGAGGATAAAAGACAGAAATAAGCCCAAGAGAAAGCCACTGAAACCAGAAGCGGAAAGCAACAAATCCTGGGAGAGAAGGGCCAGCAGACCTCACCATGTGCCTTATCTGACAGAGGAGTCCAAGCTTGCCAGTAGCTGGTCTTCAGGGAGAAAGCATCATCTGGTTTTTCCTACCCAACCATTCCTATTTTGGTTTTAAAGTATTGTGTTTTTTTTTTTTAACTTAAGAAACATGCCTACAATTAGTATGCTTCTTTTTTTTTTTTTTTTTTTTTGGTATGGGCAGGCACCAGGAATCGAACCCAGGTCTCCGGCATGGCAAGTGAGAACTCTGCCACTGAGCCACTGTCGCACCACCCTATAATTAGTACATTTCAAAATGCCATTTGAACTGTGTTTGTAAAGTTGCCCTATTGGTTCTTTATTGGAATTACCTTAGAAAGAGGGTCATTACGTATAAAACAATTTTCAGTCATCAGCACTTTCAAAATGCCTACAGATGAACCCACTATGAATTACCCCTTTAATAAAAGCTCTCGTTATTCCCTTGTACCATCAACAAGAGTTCACACTAGTTCCTTGGACGATGCATTCTACATAAGGGCAGTCTTGGAGTCAGTGGTCGGCAAAACCAGCATGGCAATGCTTCAAGTAAGAGGATGGCAGCATCACTGTGATTAGGTTTTCCTCCCTGGCTTTTGCGGGTGTGGGGGGAAGACTATTCTGATCGATATAATTTCCAGATGATCCAAAGGTAAAACCTGGTGACTTTTACCTGAACTCTGCAAGCCTGGAAAACAGCATACGTCAAGAAATTCCCCACCCATTTATTCTCGTCCAGGATATCCTGAGCTTCTCCTTAGCTTGACTACACTTGAGGCAGGCTTCTCCTGGACTCTAGGTCCCTCAGCCCTGCCCTTAGAGAATCCAGACAGAACACAGTTCCCCTGGCCTTGACAGTAAGCTAAGGAGGCAATACTACATAATGGACACACCCAACTGTTTGACTTCCCCGTACAGGACTCCTCTGCTTCAGGTTGAACCCTGTCTCTCCCCTACTTTGGTAGACTTCTAATCTCCCCCACTGTCTCCATAAAGCTTTCTAGTCTCTCTCCTCTATCGCATACAGCTTTGGCTAAAGCCATCCGTACTGATTTTACATTGTCCAATGCAGGTTTTTACTTTTACATTAGACTATATCCAACAACTTATAATTTGAACCTTATTATCTTATCCTACACCACTCACCCAACCCCACTGAAATACTTTTACTAAATATGCCTTTGGGGTCATGTCCTCACCTATCATCGCAGAGTCCAATAACCTACTGAAACCTCCTGATATAATTACTAGTGAAGTCCAATTGAGGTCATTACCCTCTCCCTGCAGGTATGAGGATGGCACTTCACTCAGCATGGATGACACAAACGATTCTGCTTTCCTTAAAGAACTAATGCTTTGTCCCTTAGTGAATATGTGAACAATGAGAATCAGAATCTCAAAGTATGTAACAGTTATTCCTTCCCCATGTATGAAGTTAAATTGTTGTGAACTATTTTTCACCTTAAACCCATTAATTGAAGGTTAGCACCTTAATTTAAAAACTATGTTGGGAGAAAATAATCCTCCCGTTGTTTTAGTCTAAAACTCAATAAATTTAAGAAATTTAAAAAAAAAACCACATTATTTAAATAGAAAAAACAGCAATACTACCTTTGAAAGGCCTCTTGATGTCACTGGTTTATTGGGTAAATACAAAGTATAAGATTTTGCATTTTTAAAAAGCAAAACCAAAGAGATTAGAAAGAAGTACACATCCTCTTTAGAATATAAACATAAATTAGATTTAACAAGTAGGCACTTAAAATTTAAATGTAAAACATTGGCATTTTAGAAGTATAAACTATAGTTAA
>PVIY010030353.1:0-31080 GCA_004026745.1 Myrmecophaga tridactyla | reverse complement strand
AGCAAAGCGATATCCCTTGAAGCTCCCAGGATAATGGAAAATCAATCCAAATTTTAAAGTTTACTATAGATGATCCATGATATCAATAATCACAGAAAGATTGTTAAGAGTTGGCTGACATACAGCCATAGAGAGAAAAGACACAGACTAGGAGCCCAAATTTACCTAGCAGAGATAAAACACCATCATTCATATCAATAAAAGCTAAGGATTTGAGAAGATCTTTCACCTCCCCTTCTCATTTAACCTGCCCACACGATACTCTGGTTGCACTATTTGTTGACCACTGTCCCTCCAGATGGCTCACACCTTGAGCTCGGAGACTGTGTCTTTTCACATCCTCACACTCCAGAGCAGCACGTGATGGCACAGCAGCAAACACCTGTGGAGCACTCCACCTGGCCCTGACCAGTCAGTCAGAGGCCCTGGCCTTTCAGATGCTGTAATTAATGGGATGGTTTGTGTTTGAGGAGTTGAGTTGAATCCAAATACAAAGAAACCTAGGTGAAGGCGCCTAGGACTGTCATTCGCAGGTGAGGAAACTGAGGCCCAGAGTTGGCCACGTGGTCCCAAGGCAGCCCAGCCCAGGACTTCTGGCCATAAACCCTGAGGTCTTGCCACTTTGCATGAGTTTTTCGTTTTAAGTCCTATTGATACTTTCTTTGTTTACCCTACTTACTTGGAACTAATTTATTTGAATACCTTCAGGGTCTTTAGCAACTGGCAGCATGTGATGTGTCTGAATTTCACGGACATAATTAGTTTTCACTGCAGCCATGCATGCTCAATCTGTTAACACTATACTCTTACAATGATGAGGTGTTACTAGTAAACAAAAGAGTATTCTTTAAGTAAAATAATTTTTTAAAAACCTAGTGAATGTGCTAATTTGTCTTTCCCCTGGCATTTATTAGTCTCTGCTTAGTATATACTTATCTTGATTTACACTTTAATGTCTAACATTTGTTGTTATCCAACAGATGGCAAGAACAAGGAAATGAGGCCTAGATTCATGTTCTGCCATTTCCAAGGGAAAAAAATAGTTCTTTCTGAGTGAAGTATCAATTCCCTGATGATTAACAAGAGTAGATTATATGTCAAAAAATGTCTAACAAATGCTAATGGTTCAAGAACCAAAGAGGACTACTTTTTCCAAGGATACATACCTCCTCCATATATACAGAAACGTGACAAGCTCCCCTACCCACATTACAGAGTAATTCCGAATCCCCTGCCTGTTGGCACTGAACTGTTGACAACAGAGGATTATAACCTGGATTCCCCTGTGTAATTTACCTTTACAGTTATTAGATCTCTAGGTAATAAAGAGTTTAGATTCCTGTAAAGTACGTTATACAAGGTATATTATACTGACTGTGCCCTGGACATCTGATTATGCAACGTTTATGAGTTCAACTAACTGAGGCCATAACTTGTATCAGAATATCTTTGGGCAAAGGAAAGTCTGAATAGTTTGAATGCCCCAAGAGTTGATGATCACTGCATTAGGGACCTGTATAGCAATTCTGTCAAATTGCAGCCCAGTGCTATCATGACCCAGAGCTCTGCTGACCTCTGCAAACCAGTGACCAGGGCAGCTATGAAATCTTATACCTTTATATCCTTGTCCATGCCCTTCCTACCCAGTCTCCAATATGTCTACTGAGCAAGTGATTTGTCAAGGTCTAGGTCCTCCCTGAAATTTCCTTTCCCCTTACCATGCAGTATTAATTGCATTCCCCTTGGAACGCCTCGCTGTGCTTAAACACTGTGGTATACTTGTCACATTTTACTATTGCTGTCTGTATGCACAGCTGCAATCCTGGCTAGACAAGTTCTTCTCTGGAAAGCAGGGGCTATGTTATTCACATTTTTCAACCCATTCATCCAGTTTAGCATCTGACACATAGTAGATGCTCACTTAATATTCCTTGATAATTCCTTGATAATATTCCTTGAAAAAAAAAAACCCATGTCTTTCTACCAGGCCATGCCATCTCTTATTGATAAACAACAATAAAATGAAGTCTTCAAATGAAAACAGATGGGTACCCTCTACTGATGGAAACATCTAAATTAAGGTTTGGAGAAATAATTCAGGCTAAATAAACTAGTCACTCAAAATGTATGCAGATTAATAGCACAATTGAAGGAGAATTTTGTTCCTCAATTCCCTTTACTCATAAGGTAGACTTCTTGGAACGTTCTTATCAAGATTTTTTTTTTTTTCCTGAGCATAAAGCAGCAATATTAAGCAGAAAAACAAGATATATCTCTTTACAAGCTATTCTGGTTGAAAGATTTGTTGGAGGACAAAAAGTCACTACCATTTCTGCTTCATTTCAAATCCTCATCTTCATACTGCAGCTCAAAATTATAAAAGGTGAGGTGAGGAAGAATGGTGATAACTTCAATGAAGGATAAAAAAGAAACAGACAATTTAGGCCAACAACTTAACATTAATCTTCTAATTTCCCAAACATAATAAGGAATAGGGGAGAGATTCCCTCTACCAACCCAAATTGGAACCAACCTACCTGTTTCTATGAATAATCTACATTCCACAACAGGAGGCCTAGCTCATTTTGTGCCTTAATTGCATTCAATACAAATAATCCAAGGAACACATGAGATGACCCAAAATCAACCCTGTATGCTCAGTCTTCCCTGCACTGTCCTCTATTCCACCATCATCCATTTTTTAATACCATAATGAAGACATGAATGAAAAAAATGGGGGGGAGGAAAGGCTTGCTTATGTTCAAATTTCTACACTGTTTTTCTTCTAGTTAATTGTGATGCTTACAAAATGTGAAATACTGAAAAAAATTATTTAAGAATGCAAGTTTTTAACTGCCTGAAAACGTAGAGCTGTGTTCCAGTAGCCATGTTTCTTGAAGATGATTAAACAATGATATAGCTTTCACAATGTGACTCTGTGATTGTGAAAACCTTGTGTCTAATGCTCCTTTTATCTACCATATCAACAGACGAGTAGAACATATGGAATAAAAATAAATAATAGGGGGAACAAATGTTAAATTTAGTTTGAAATGCTAGTGATAAATGAAAGCGAGGGGTAAGGGGTATGGTATGTATAATCTTTTTATTCTGTTATCGTTTTATTTCTTTTTCTGTTGTCTTTTTATTTCTTTTTCTAAATTGATGCAAATGTTCTAAGAAATGATGAATATGCAACTATGTGATGATATTAAGAATTACTGATTATATATGTAGAATGGAAAAAAAAAGAACACAAGTTTTTACTACCTTCTTGGATAAGGAGAAAAAAAAAACAGCTACTTTGCCCCTTAAATTAAAAATATTAATATTTCATCCAGTGTTACAGTCCCAATTAAAATCTTAAGTGAACTCATTACCAAAGTCTGTGGAATAGAGTGAAAAAAAAAATAAAGTCCACTAAATATGCTTCAGAATTACAGTACTCCAATTAGCACTAACCATAAACCAGAAGCCAGTTTTGTTTGCAAGGACGGTCTAGTCAATTCCTGGCTGGTCCCTCCCGGTATTACTTTCATTATGAGCACTCAGAAGAATAACTGTGTTTAGATGGCTTGTTGTTGTAATTAGGTCTCCAGGTTACCAACTACCAAACAACCCCGGGCTGAATGTAACTTCTAGACAAGCTGTTCCAAAAACTTTAAAACCTGCCACATGCATCAAAAGATAAATCGCAATCTTCACACCCATGGGGAGTAGAATAATAAATCAAAGCGAAGGGTCACGCTGTACAAACAGCATTGGTTGGGCAATCTTGCACTAAAAAGTCATTCTGCCTAGCTTCAAAGGAGGAGGAATTTGGCCTCCAAAAGCCATTTGTCTGAAAATTTGGCCTTTTAAAATGGACCACCAGAAAGAATAATGCTTAAGAATTTTTATCTTGAAATTTGCTTTGTTGGCACATAAGGCAGACTACCTTTTTAGTTCAAAACTGGTTCTTCTCTTTCTGGGTTACTGTGTGCAGAGAGGGACCTAAGACTCAAAGGGACAGGGAGGATTTGAAGAGGACATAGTAAAGAGCTGCAGCCACTGAGGGTCAGGAAACAGGATCCATGAGGAAGGATTTCTTTTTTTCAGTGGCATTATTCAGTATGAATAAGAGAAGGCGAGGCAGTAGTGTAACAATATTTTTCAACCCTATGATGAGGGTTAATCCTGAACAGTGTTGCCCTATTGCGTTACAAAGTCTTAAATTGTAGCTGAAAAAACTAAGTATTTTCATCATTAAAGCAAAATCCAGTGAAAAGAAACAAAACATTTTCTCTGTTCTAAAAATACTGTATTTGGGGAGGACAGGAATACTGAGATAAAAAGTTGGGTTCCCCTTCCTTGTTCTTTCCAGAGTGACAAAGATACATATTGGCATGAGACAACTCTCCTTCTTCTGTTTCCAGCTCTTCCAGATGCCTCTATTTTTTTACTCAAACAGTTACTGTAACCTTACCCTTCCTCTAAAATCTTTCCTATCTAACTGGAAGATGTGAAGAGAATTCCCTCTGGTAACATGTAATTCCCATGGCTCTCCTTTCACTCAGAACCTTATAATATGCTGCAAGCCCTATAATATGCTACAAAATACTAATAAATCAAAGTTAAGTCTTCATTTAATATTTTTTATCTATATACCTTACCAGTACTACCTACCTTACAAGTTCCTAACTGACTGCTACAGCCTCTTTTTGGATAAGCAGTCTAGTGGAGTAGCATAACTTTAAAACAAAGGGGCAAATTTGCCCTCACACAGTGCAAATGGCTTGATATACACAGCTTTATTTTAGAATTCCATGTGAAGACTTCATTAATATGTTTAACAGTTGACAGATATCTGCCTCTGAAAAAGAAAATGTACCCCAGATTAATAAGAGAAAAAAAAAATCTTAGGTGGTTTAAATAGATGGTTTAAAAAACTGACACATTTTTACTTGCACTTCAAGGATCTTTAATTTTTATGAACTTTTAAATCACACACACGATCTATTCTATTTAAAGGAAACAGGAATTAGTTTTGACAAATTATTCCAGAATTCTCTACCTGTATTCCAAATAGGAAAGATTTTATATATCATATACTTCTGTGTGAGCCCCAAGTATTCTTAGGAAGACAATCTTCAAAAATTGTCAACTGACATTATGCTGAGTGAGATTAGCCAGAAACAAAAGGATAAATACTGTATGGTCTCACTGATATGAACTAACATCAGTGAATGAACTTGGAGAATTTCAGTTAAGAACAGAGACCATCAGAAGATAGAAATAGGGTAGATATGGGGTAATTGGAGCTGAAAGGATATAGATTGTGAAACTGGATTGACTGTAAAATTTCAGAAATGGATAGCACAATACTAGCTAACTATAATACAATAATGTTAGTACACTGAATGAAGCTGAATGTGAGAATGATAGAAGGGGGAGGGCTGGGGGCACAAATGAAATCAGAAGGAAACATATACGATAAAGATTGAGATGGTATAATCTAGGAATGCCTAGAGTGTATAATGATAGTGACTAAATGTGCAAATTTAAAAATATTTTTTGCACGAGGAAGAACAAAGGAATGTTAACACTGCAGGGTGTTGAAAATAGATGGTAATTCATATTTTAAAACTTTAACTTATGTGTGAGACTAAAGCAAAAAATGTTTATTTGGTACAAAATTTATATTTTGACTAGTGCATTTCCTAGTATAACTTATGTGGACAGTTTAATTGAACACTATAAGTACATGGAACCTTGAGTAGGGCATGAGAGTTTGTGGGTTGTCCAGAGCGATGCCCTGATAAGTCCCAGAGTGATCTGAACAGTGAATAAAAAAGTATTTGAAAAGTCCCCTTGGGGGAATGGCAAGAAAGGGGGAAAATTCAACTTCCCCATGTGGAAAATTCCTGATATTCTCATAAGCAGTGTGGACAACCAAAGCAACAGGCCAAGCCCTCAGTCTTGGGGTTAGTTCATATGAAACTTATCCCTGCAAAGAATAGACTAAGCCTACTTAAAATTAGGCCTTAGAGTCACCCCCAGAGAACTCTTTGTTGCTCAGATGTGGTCGGTCTCTCTCTCTCTCTCTCCCAACACGACAAGCAAACTCACTACCCTCCCCCTCTCTATGTGGGACATGACTCCCAGGGGTGTAAACCTTCTTGGCAATGTGGGACAGAAATCCTAGAATGAGCTGGGACTCAGCATCAAGGGACTGAGAAAACCTTGACCAAAAGGGGGAAGAGAGATATGAGACAAAATAAAATGTCAATGGCTGAGAGATTTCAGAGTCGAGAGGTTATCCTGGAGGTTATTCTTACGCATTATACAGATATCACCTTTTTAGTTAAGGTGTAATGGAGAGGCTGGAAGGAAGTGCCTGAAAATGTAGAGCTGTGTCCCAGTAGCCATGTTTCTTGAAGATGATTGTATAATGATATAGCTTTCACAGTGTGACTGTGTGATTGTGAAAACCTTGTGTCTGATGCTTTTATCTGTGGTATACACAGATGAGAAAAACATATGGATTAAAATAAATAAATAATAGGGGGAACAAATGTTAAAATAAATTTAGTAGATTGAAATGCTAGTAATTAATGGGGGGGTAAGGGGTATGGTATGTATGATTCTTTTTCTTTTTTCTTTTTATTTCTTTTTCTGAATTGATGCAAATGTTCTAAGAAATGATCATGATGATGAACAAACAACCATGTGAGGATATTGTGAGTTATTGATTATATACCAAGAATGGAATGATCAAATGGTAACAATGTTCATGTTTGTATGTTGTTATGTTTAAAAAAAATTTTTTTTTAATTGTCAACTGAGAACTCCATTTCCTTTCATTAGAATCAATGCTGTATCATACATCAAATGGTAATATTTTAAATCCAATCCTTTATTTGATAACAATCACTGACATTCAAATAAGCATGGTATTCTAAAGAGTTACATAATCACTCATCCACTCATTGACTAATTTGTTAAGCAATCCTTTCATTTATTAACCATAATTAGTTTCATCTCACCTATAAATGTGACTCTCAAAAACCACTTGCTAAAATAATCCAGAGTATTTTTTGTCAAAATTAACATTTAACAAGATATTATCAACAAATAAAGATCAATTGGGTGACAGAAAATGCACAAACTCGACAAAAAATTAATTCTAGTTAACCAAGACATCACAGTACATATATTTTAAATTTGAAAATAAGATATAAAACACACTAGAAAGAGATAAAGTGAGAGGCTAGCCAATGAAGTTTTGTTGTTGATTTTTAAATCATGTTTAATAGGTGTTGCAGTACAGGTTTAAAATGAACAGGCAAAGAGCTTAAAGAGTAATGAATTAACTAATAAGTTAAAGAAATGAAAAGAGAGAATGAGAAAAGGTGAGATGGTGACATTCAAAACTGTTAAATGTAAAACATGAAAAAAAGAAGAGGAAAATATATTTAAGAAAAATGGAAATGTGACAGAATAAAAAAAATTAAACATAAGAGATATTTAATAATTCTTTTAGAATTATTACAATATTTAAATTAGAAATATTTAGATGCAGTTTGAAATATGTAAATCTTGCAGAAAGTCACCTTTGTTTAATTAGCTGCATGTGAATATGATAGAATCATGGGCGGTCACTGAGGAGTTTGAATGGTAACAGGATCAGATTTGTGTTTCCATAAAAGCAGAACAGAGAAGAAGCTGAATGGCTATAGGGAGAGCAAGTGGGAGAAAACCAAAGTCAGGCAAGATACGATGGTAGCTTCAATTATGGTGATAGTGGTGGTGGCAGTGGAGAGAAGTGGACGAAATGGAGAAATACTTAGGAGTTGTAATTGATAGAATTTGGTGATTAATTAAACATGGGGGCTGAGCATGAGGAAAGTTTTTGACTCTCAAAACTGAACGGATAGTGGATCATTCTCTGAGAAGGAAAGGGATGAAAAGGAACATGAGAGAAAGGCAGGGAAGAAATCCTAAATTCAGAGTTGGACATGTTGAATTTGAACTGCCCCTGAGACACAGAAAAAAGGATTTCAATTAATAATCAGAAATACAAGTCTAGAGCTTGGAGGAGAAGTCTGAGCCAAAATTAGTCATTTGAAAGTATCTCTATTGGTGCCATGATTACAGAAATAGGTATGAATAAGTTTTCTAGATAAGAGGGAGAAGGTCTGGGGTGGAATGAGAAACTCCATCATTTAAAGCCTAGTAAAGTAAAGTAAACCTGTAACAGAAGTCGAGGAGGGTACAGAGAGGTGGGAGAAAAATCAGAACAGAAGGTTGTCAGAAAAGCCAAGGAAGGAGAGTATTTAAGGAGGGGAGAATGTCAGCATTAGACAGTGAGTAAAATGATGTGGAATTTAACGTCATGGCAGAAACTGATGACCTCAGCAGAGACTGTCCTGGAGAAGTGATAGGAACAGAAATAGACCGGGGAGCACTTGAAATAAGTGGAAGGTGAGGAAATTAAAACAATGTGTATAACTAAACATTTTGAGAAATTTTTGAAGTGGGGAGAGGGCTGTGGATGGAGGGAATTTCAGCCCTATCAAGACTTCTTAGAAAAAAATAAATAAACAAGAATTTTAAATGTATAATGAAGCCACTAGGAAGATACAGTTGTTGGAAAGAGATGTTGAGTAAGACACTAGTGAAGTGAACAAAGGGCAATCTACAGTGTAAAGTCCTTCAGAGGGTGAGAGGAGATGAGATCCAAAGTGCAAGTGATGGTATCAGCCTTAGAGGGGAGAAGAGACACTTTTCATTTCCATAGGAGGAAAGGATGAGATGTCTACAGATGGTACAGAGGTATATTTGGTACTAGGAAAATGGGGAAGCTCCCATAGGACAGTTCCTCTTTTCTTTATAAATTAAAAGATATGCCTATCTTATTCTAGTCTCTGTACATGGTATCAGTTTAGAGGAAACCAGAGAAATTGTGGAGAACTAAAGAATGATTATGAAAAAAAAAAAGCAGTAGAATTGTTGGGCAGTAAGAAGAGGCCACTTGAGGTTGGTGGTCACAGATTTATAGCAAATCACACTCCTGTGTTAAGGGACTCTCTCCTGAAAGACACAGAAAATGTGAATATTTGGGATTTTGTCTGATAAGGGTGATGAAATTAGAGGACAAGGAGGTTCAGAGTACTATTGAAATGACAGCACATTGAACCCATGCTTCATGAAGACAGAAGAAAAGACAGAGGGTTGACAGACTGAGAAAAAGTTTAAAAGTCATTTGGAGGCTCCAATGAGGCCAAAGAACTGTCATAGAGGGGTCCTTCTCAGGTGCACAATTAAGTTAAAGGTGTGACTAAAGGTGTGGGTGGTTGATATAAGAGTAGAGCGGATCATTGAAGATTAGGTGGTGAGCAACTGCAAGGCCTTGAAGTCCCCTGAGATGATGGAAGGATGTAGTATGAAGAGGAAGTCTGTAAAACCTGGACAATAACCTGAAGGAGAGAACCATGTAGCTGAATGGAAGAAGCTTCGAAGAGGCATGTTTTTGACTGACAGGTGGAAGAAAGTAGAAGTAGTAATGAGAAGCAAGAAAGACCCCCAATCCCACCTAGGAAAACTAAAGTGCCTGAGAGTATAAAATGTGAGCCCTCTCCTAGAGCACAGTCTAATCACACGGTTCCCAACAGGGATGTTACCTGTATTTCGAAATGGATTCGTCTTCATTCTACAGGATGAAAGACATGTAGTATCTCTGGCCGCTGGGCACTAGCTACACACAGCACCCCCCCAACGCCTGTCACAGTGACAAGCAAAATTGTCCCCATATTTCAATGTTCCTTGGAAGGGCAAAACTGGCCTCTAATCAAGAATCACTGGAAAGAAACAGATAACAAAGAGAATACTATGGTAGGTTGAATTATGTACCCCAGGGTAGGATGGGGAAGAATATTCTTAAATCTTATCCTTTTCCTGTGGGTGTGCACCCATCATAAACAGGTCCTTTTGATGATATTATTTTTAGTTAAGGCATAGACAACTGAATCAACTGAATCAGTAATCTTAATAGTGCAGGCCTTATATAAAGAGAAAGCGATAGGGAGGAACCAAATGCCAGAAGTCAGTGGAACCCAGAAGAGAAAGGAGAGGACATTGCCATATGCATCATCATGTGACAGCGAAAACCAGGGAACCCAAGGGCCACCAGCCACCAACACCAGAACACCAGTCTTTTGGGAGAAAGCATCACCTACTGACACCTTGATCTGGGACTTGACTTAGTCTCCAAACCATGAGCCAATAAATTCCCACTGGTTAATCCAATCCACTGTGTGGTACTTGTCTTAGCAGCCTGGGAAACTAAGACAAACATCAAAAAAAAAAAAAAAAGAAGAAGAAGAAGAATTTGGTCAGTGAGGTCTGGTAACTAGGAAAGGGACAAAAGGATTTGGGGGGCGAGACAAACCTAAATGATAGTGAATGTTAGCCAATAAAGTTTATTTTTTTGCCAATGAACTTTTAGTACAACATTGTCTTATATTCAATTTTAAATTGAATATAATTTATTCAATGGAATAAGTCTGTTCCATGTTCAGGCCAGTGTTAGAGGGATTTGGGATAATGGAGAATTGAAGATAAAACTTGTGGTGGGATGAAGGGGTATAAAAAAATAATAAGCATAGGTGACAAGCACAGAAGAGAAGAGACTCTATAGAAGTAGAAAACTGGAGCAAGATATGACTAGGAGAATAGTGAACTGGTGAAGTTTCTGGCTTTTCCACTGTATGTGGGATCAGGACTGGAGGACTTTACATTCACATCTAAGATTATACCAAAGATACACACATATATTCCTCACTGATGTGTACCCACATAAAGACCCTTATTTTTAATGCAATTTTACCGAGATATATTCACATAAAATATAATCATCCAAAATCAAGGGGTCACAGTATCATCATATAGTTGTGCATTCATCACCATAATCAATTTTTGAATATTTTTATTTCTCAAAAAAATACATATAGAAATAAAAATAAAAATGGAAAAGAACATCAAAACATCCTATTCCTTTTATCCCCTCCATTACTTACTTATATGCTGTCCTTGGTTTTTTTATTCATCTGTCCATACACTGGATAAAGGGAGCATCAGACCCAAGGTTTTCACAATCATACAGTCACACTGTAAAAGCTTTATAGTTATACAATTGTCTTCAAAAATCAAGGCTGCTGGAATACAGTTCAACAGTTTCAGGTATTTCCTTCTAGCTGTCCTAATGTAACTAAAGACTAAAAAGGGATAGCTATATAATGTATAATAATAACCTCCAGAACAACCTCTAGACTCTGTTTGAAATCTCTCAGCCACTGAGACTTTATTTTGTCTCATTTCTCTCTTCTCCCTTTTGGTCAAGAGGTCTTTCTCAATCCCAAGATGCCAGGTCTTGGCTCATCCCTGGGGTTCATGTCCCACCTTGCTAGGGAGATTTACACCCCACAGAGTCCTGCCCCAACTAGGGGGAAGGGCATTGAGTTTATGTGCTGAGTTGGCTTAGAGAGAGAGGCTACATCTGAGCAACAAAAGAGGTTCTCTGGGGTTGACTTACAGGCATGATCATAAGTAGTCTTAGTTTCTTCTTTGCAGGAATAAATTTCATAAGGGCAAGCCCAAGAATGAGGGCTCAAAGGCCCTTGTTTTTATTAGAATTATTCTATTATACTAGATCTAACAAGGCAACTAACAATTATGTAGACTTTTTGGTTGATGATGATGCATGTAAATATTCAATAAATGACTAAATACTATCTCCCAGTGTAATACTGTCTCTCTTTTTTTTCTTCCACTCTAGCGATGACTTCATCATGTCCCAACCAAACCACAGCAGTCCCTCTGTCTTTACAAATATACTGTTACTGCCTAGAATGTTCCCTCTCCAACTATCTGCTAGAAATTCTTGCTAATAAAAGTTTCAGTTCAAATGCAGTTCATGGTTTTCCTGACTTCCCCAGGCAGACTTCTACATACTTTATGTTCCTAATGCCCTATTTTAGAAATCATCTTATAGTATCAAAATTGTGGGGTTTTTCCTATTTGTCTTCCCCCTGTAATGTACTATCCTTGAGGACAGATATGCGTTATCCCACCTTTGCCTTCTACCACACCTTGTTTAGTGTATGGCACTACAATGAATGAATACTTGAAAAATGAACAAGATAAATGTATTCACTTGGGAATATTCTTTCAATTAGGAGGCCTCTATAATTCCTAGATTCCTAAACAAAGAAAGTAAAAGTCTGGGAACAAGAAGAAAATAGTAAGAATAAACCATAGAAGTTATAGCATAATGGTCAGAAGAGAAGGCACGGTGATTAAAATGACAGACAGCAAAGATGCTTTTCTCAAGCACATTAATGATACTCGCACAGCAACAAAATGTTAATCACCAACCCATACTTTACTTGATTATGCTGATCAAGATAATGATGCATACTTAAGAATAGTAAAAACTCCTCTAACTTTTGATTGGTATAATCTACGTATCCAATTAAGACTAAGTATATTATCATTGTCTTTTTATATGATCAAATCAAGATATATGTTGATAAAATATAATCAAAGCAATCACTATAAATCTATAATTAGTACCTAATATATCACTTTATCTAAAAAAAATCAACCAACTTTTCTTGCATAATAATCATGGCATATACCTTTTAGATTTTTGTATTAATGAAAGGATTGTCATACTTTTTATCCAAACTTTTTTGGTCAAATGATGTTTGGAGGGATAAATTCTAATCTTGAAAAAATGAAATTGACAACTATTGTGATATATAAATAGTATGGCATGAAATGAAAAGAAGGCTTGAATAGTCAAATCTATACTCTTCTATATTTTATCAAATGATAATAAATTTAGCCAATTATCTAGGCTTTCCCTTTTTTTCTGAATTTCTATGAGCTTTTATATGAATTTTTTAATGTGAAATTAATTATTTTTGGCACTAATTTAGCTCTTTGACTAAACATTTGAGGAGTAATCTTACATAATATTCAAAGTGTGTTATGAAATTAAATTGTGCATGCTAGCTCTGTTATGTTAGCAGGAATGAAAAAGAATTAGCTGCACTTATATACACAATTTGGGAAGCAAAGATATACACTAAGATATTTGTCATTACTATCAGCATGATACTGAACTGCACAGATGAGCATGTTGTAAAGGGCATTTGCTATTCTTCTGGCTCTCCACTTAGATCAACTCGAATCCCTTATCGAATTCGTTTAGTCAACAGCCATAAAAGCTGACAAGGCCAGCTACTCACTTTCCACCACTCCCTAAAAACAGGGCCTGGTATGTGATCCAAGTTTGGACATTCAGACATACCAGGACTTTATTTGGGAGCTAAAAGCAGAAAGAAAATGGGGCATAGAGAATTCATTTTAGTTGTAGTGGTAACCAAGTTATTCCATGGCTTCCAGAAACGGCAGTCATGAGATTGCCAAAGGTGGTGGCTGCTGTTCTGTGCCAGCCACGGTGGAGGTAAAATGCATGGCATCCACTTTTCCAGGTAGCAGCTGCAGCAGTATCAAGGGTAACTTTCTAGACTAGTTTTAGGTCCAGCTTGACCTGCGGGTCCAGCTGTCTAGTGCCCCTTCGTATCTGCTTTGTTTCTGAGCTTGGATTTCCAAATCTCCCAAATGCAACAGTTGTTCACATCCTCTCAGTAAATTTCTTTTCTGTTCATATGAGCCATAATTAGATCCTGTTGCCTGTAAGAATACTGAGTAATGCAGAAATTGATTCCAAAGGTCACAGTTGACAATAGACCTTCAGGAATATGCAAGAACATAGAATTTGTTGTCAGGCAGGCCTTGCTGTGGCTGAAGACAATGAAAATCCAAATAGCACGTGTCATGGTCAGGTTCATGTGTCAACTTAGCCAGGTAGTGGTACCTGTTTGTCTGGTTGGGCAAGCGCTGGCCTGTCTGTTGCAATGAAGACATTTCATAGAATTAAATCATGATCATGTCAGCTGCATCCCCAGCTGATTCCATTTATAATCAGCCAAAGGGGAGTGTCTTCTTCAATGAGTGATGTTTAATCTAATCACTGGAAGCCTTTTAAGGAGGATTCAGAAAAGACAGCCTCTTCCTGCTTTGGCTGGTGAGCCTCTCCTGTGGAGTTCGTCCAGACCCTCCATCGGAATTGTCAGCTTCACAGCCTGCCCTGCAAGGTTTTGGACTCTGCGCTCCCGTGGTCACGTGAGACACTTTTATAAATTTTATATTTGCGACAGTTCCCTGTTGATTCTGTTTCTCTAGAGAACCCTAACTAATACAGCATGAATGGATGGAATTGGGGAGTTCATGACATGCTATAGTGAAATAGCTAAACCATAAAAATGGATTACCTAGAAAGAAGGGCTATAGGAGGTAAAGATTTGGGAAACTAAATAGCTGTCATAGACTAATATGAAAAACATGGAAATTCAAAAGCTACAAATGAACTAGTTAATTTTAATGGTAATGGAGGGTTTAAATAAGAGAACGACAAGCTCAAATTCCTGCATTGGAAAAAATACAGCATTAAAAATAGGCTCTCTGGTTTCAAGAGGGCGTCAAGATCCTTGGGTGGCAGAAGACACTTCAACTACCAGGTAGGCATGGTAACCAAACAGGCTGCAAAGTCAACATGGTAACACAGTGGAATGACCTGTAAGGAGCTGTGATGGTCACTAAATGATCATAGAATTTCTAATATTGAAAGAGTTGTATAACCTGCTACTTGATTGGCATAACACAAATCGCCACATCTTGTCATTAGAGGCCTGATTTAAACTACCAGTCATCACAACCCCAAAGTAATTTGGCCTAACAGCTCCCAAAATTGAAGGGGATGCCTGGTGTCAAAGGATTCTACAATAATATCACAAATAATACCATGAGTCTTCTTCAAAGTCTTTTCAAAGAAAGCTGAAGCAATTTAACAGGGTAATGGGCCCTGGGGTTGGGAATGAAATATGCAGCCCACTGAGGAACTAACAAACTTTGGCTGTTAACAGATACAATTTTCAACCCAGAATGTTACATATAAGTATGTACAAAAATATCAAGGAAGGAGGGAAGGAGGAAGAGAGGGAGGGAGGATGGAAGGAAGGAAGGAAGGAAGGAAGGAAGGAAGGAAGGAAGGAAGGAAGGAAGGAAGGAAGGAAGGAAGGAAGGAAGGAAGGAAGGAAGGAAGGTAGGAAGGTAGGTAGGTAGGTAGTTCACTTACAATTTAGTGTACAAGTTTTAAAATATTGAAATAGGATTGTAGCAGAACTGGGAAAAAAAAAAAAACAGACGTTACCCAGAGACCCCAAGTTGGGGTAGGGCGTGGAAATTAAGGAGACACTGGTTTGAAAGAAAAGGATGAGTGTATTTTCAGAGATATGAGTGATGTCAACAACAATTTTGACAGAAACAAAACATTTTGAACCCATTTTCTATTTGAAAGGAGTTCTCACCATTTGGATCTTGGAAGGAAACAGATCTCACCATGACTCCCAGGAGGTGAAAAGGGTGGATATTCACTTTCTCAGTCCTTTTGCAGCTAAGCCCTCAAAACACAACCTGAGCCTGGCCCAACAGTCCCACCCAGAGGTAATGACAACAAAGCAGAGAAGGTAGACATGGTACAATCAACAGAAGCAGCATCTGGTTTCTAAGGGGGTGACAATGGCAGCACTTTGTCCAGAGTTGGAGGCAGTGGTCAGAGTATCTGAACGTCTCCAGTGTTCAGTGATAATGGCAGGACTTTCCTCAATGGCTGGTGCTGTGGCATACTGTGGCCTGTTTCTGGCTGCCTGGACTCCCTTCTAACTGCTCATTTTATGAGCTTAGTTCTTAAACTCTATCAGAGATTTTGAAGGATAACCAATGTACTCTCAAAAATTCCTTTTCTGCTAAAATAAGCCATAGATATTTTATTTTACTTACTGCAAAAACCTCTGACTACTGCACATTTGTATTTTTCACTCTCCATATACCTTAGTCTTTGTGAAATTATGCAAACCCTCAACAATTGAAGAGCAACTTCAAGACTCAGTGACACACAGAAGTTTAATGTGTGCTAATTTATTTATTGAAATATTTCTCTTAAGTATTTCTTTAATAATGATCTGTACAATTTATCCAACATCCATTCTGAGGTCACCATAGTCAAAAGCAACATTGAGTAACACCCAGCATCTGTAGAGGGTTTGCAGCAGATCAGGGACTAACATTACATTTTTTCTTTCGGGTCACGGCCTAGTAAAGCAGGTAGCAGGGACCCCTCTCTTGCTCCTCTTAACAGCTACTCAATTCACATGGCCCTTAACATCAGCAACAACAAGGCAAAATTTCCACTGACTGAGTTCCAACTAGGTACTGGGGACAGTGCTAGAAGTTTAACCTGTATCTCTACAGTTCTCATCCTCACAGCAATGCTTTAAGGGAGGCATTGGCATTTCCATATTTCAGATAAAGAAAATGAGGCCCATAGAGATCAAGTACTTATAGGTTGAGTTCTTGAGACCATGGTGGGAGCAGTGGGGGGTGGAGGAAGAGGGATGCAGGTGGTCTCCAGCACATGATCCCTTTCCACTTCCCGCCTCCAATCTCACAGTTTGCTTTGTTCGCCTGGTAACTGGGTACATGTCAATCAAAACATCTAGTCAGAATAGCCAAAGAAACAAAATGACCCTCTGACAGTAACATGATGAAAATATATGGAAACTCATTCAGTGATTCTTGGCTCAATCTCTCTCTCTCTAATCTCTTCACACTTGGTAGTAAATTTCCATGTAAAAACATTTTGGCCTTCCTATGGGAGCCTTTTTAAAAACACACATGCCAAAGTCATTTCAACTACTGTATTGGAAACATTCAATATAAATATCCTCTCCTACAGGGAATATTAGCAAAGGCAGAAAAAAAATGTCAATTAAGAATACAACTAAAATAACTCTAGGCAAGATTTTGTGACTAATGATCACTTGTGAAAAAGGGAAATTAAGGAGATTAAAAGAAAACTGTGCCCCTTTTTCTCGATTTACTTCTTAATTTTTAGTCTTTCTAACATATCTTCTCCTTCCTATCCTCATCAAATAAGGTGTGATGACTAAAGAAAAACCTTTAAGACTCCCCAAACACCCCTTCAGGAAAAAAATAGATACTGATCCTTTTCAGTGAAATTCTGTTAACTCAGGAGAAAATGCTTCCCTCTGCACTAACACAGAATTTATTAACACACAACCTTATCGCCTGTGAGCTCCACAGGGCCTTGTTTTAGTCATCAGCTTCTTCCTCTAAAATGCAAATAATCAATCCCTTCTCAGAAAGGTTGTTGTAAGGCTTAAATTAGATCATCTTTGTAAATTGCTTAATACGCTGCTATGCACATAGTAAAGAATCTTTCCTCCCTCCCTCTCTCTCTCTCTCTCTCTCTCTCTCTCTCTCTCTCTGTCCCTCTCTTTCTCCCTCTCTCACCCCCACCCCCTTTCTGTCTCTCTCCTTCTCTCAGGTAGGTCCCAGTTCTGTGTAGTTTCCAACATTTGGCTTGGCTCAGTATTCAATCGGTCAATACTTCAAAGACTTCTGACTCTAGCTGTTGTCAAAAAAACGCACAAACTGTGCCCCCGGTGTCAATGAAGAGAAATATCATCCTCCAGTTACCCAGGTCAGGAATCACATGGCTTACCTCTCTTCAGTACTCCCACATCAATCAATCACCCAGTCTTGTCTCTCAAGCCTGATCCTCCTCCCGCCATCACAGTCTCTCTCCACATGATACCACATCCATCCCCATTCAACGCCTCCTGGCCTCCAGCCTTGTTTGGTACCAATAGGGACCATGTCAATTCTCGGCTGAACCCTTTTCTGTAGCTTCCAACTGGTATCAGGAGAAAGCCAAAACTTAACAAAAACCCCTTCTGGCTTGATGGCCGTCTACATCCCAAGCCTCTCACATGTCGCCATCCCCACACTTGCACCCCACCCATTTCCCACACTTTAGCCTAACAGAATCTGTGTAAGTTTCTCAAACGTCCCCTACTCTCTCACATCTGCAAACACCCACACATGCCATCCTCTCTGCCTCAACACCCTTCCTCCCTGTGTGCCTGGCTAACAAATCCTCAATCTCTTTAGCTTTCAACACAAATGTCACCTCTCCCAGGAAGCTTTTGAGGATTCCCCTGATGGCGGCTGCCTGTCTTGCACCCTGTGCCTTCTGTATCTTCGCAGGAAGCACGTTTCATTATGACTTGTTTACCAACCTGCCTTCTCCAGTAGACAACAAGGATCATGAGAGCAGGGACCATATCTGGCTTACTCACCAATGCAAATCCAACTAGCATGATGCCCAACACATAAAAATATTTATTTGATGAAATAATTTGTGGTATTAATTTTTAACCATCAAAAAGTAGGAGCACTGGGGTGTGAAGGTAGTCCAGTGGTAGGATTCTCACCTGCCATGCCTGGGTTCGATTCCTGGGGGTGTGAAGGTAGTCCAGTGGTAGGATTGTCACCTGCCATGCCTGGGTTCGATTCCTGGCCCATGCACTTCTCAAACAAACCAGCAAACAAACAAACGAAAAAACAAACAAAAATTCAACAAATGGTGCTGCAATGAGGGGATACTCACAAGGAAAAAGAATGAAATGTGACCCCCGTCATACAGCATACAAAGAAGGAAAAAAAAAAGTAGGAGCACTAAATTTGTGATTAGTGTTACTCTTTTGAGCTCCAAATCCTCCCACATGAAAGGAGGCTTCAAATAACAGCACTTCGTCTCCAGGTTCCCCTTCTCCAAACACTGCAAGCAATAAAGTCATCCTCTATAATCCTTCAGGGTCACTTAGACGGAATACTGAAAGAGTTACCATTATGATTTTATAATTTGGTCTATACCCAGAGTAATTACATGGTGTCTGGGACACACAATCTAAAATAATATTGGTATAGAATAACCAAGATTGTCTTTCCATTTATGACAAGTGTGGAACAGTACCTCTTGACGCCAAATTTGATGCACACCAGAGACAGAGAGAGCAAAGGGAATTTCTAAACAAGTATAGAATTACAATTTGAATGTGGTTATCTATAAGCTAGTGAATTGGGGAAGTGGGGAAGGAAATGGACTTTAGGAATAAATAAGAATCACTAAGTCAAACGGGTGAAAATTCACAGTAGACAAGGCACATTGCCTACACTGCATATTTTATATATATATCCACATATATGTGCTTGGATAGACTGATAGGTAAGGAGAACCAGACAAAGTTAATCAATATTATCGATAAAATAATTGAACTAGGAATAACACAAGGGAATGGCAATCAGATTAGAAGTGCAGGCTATGGGAAAGTTAATTTAATCCAATTTCCATGTGTGATTTGACTAAATTCAATATTAGCCAACTGAGCTTTCATGAGACACAAGCAATCCATTTGCAAAAATCATACCAAAATAAACTCTTTGATACTGGAAAAAGTATAATGAAAAAAATTGACTTTTTTTTAACACCAGTTTTTTAAATCAGCTGTAGAAAATTTTACACACTAACTAATGCAAAATTTGTAGTACTAGAAATTGAATTATCAGCTCATTTTTAGAAAACAGGCTGTGATCATGGAGTTTTGTCCATTAACATATAATTCAAAGTATAATTTACAAAATGCAACTTAGATTATATTAGATGACTTACATAAAAAAAATTTCTAAAAGTTGGCAGCCCAGTTACATTAGGTTGTATAATTTGAAATAATAAAGATGGCTAAGGAGGTTTATAATCTTTGAAACCCAAAGCTACTTACTGCTAGAAGAGAAGAAAGAGAGAGAGAGATGAAGGGAGGGGTAGAGAGAGGATGGAGGAAGGGGAAAGTGGGGGAAGGGGGAAGAGAAGGGAAGGAAAGGAAAGGAGAGAGGGAGGGAGGGAAGACAGAAAGAAGAAAGGAAAAGAAAAAGAAAGAGAGAGAAAGAGACAGACAGAAAGGAAGGAAGGAAAAAGAAGGAAAGAAAGAAAGGAATACTGCATTAGAAATTTCCTAGAGAGAAATGTTCCAGGTTAAACATTAGACATTGCAAATATACCAAGTCAATTTATTTGTCTCTTTCCCACAATCTCTTACCACTAAGTTTTCCCCTCAGACAATAGGTTGGCTGAAATCAACCTTATTTAAACAAACCAAACATCCAAACTATGTAATCATAGGATGACATCTGAGCTTGGTCTTGCTGGCTGCTTATAAAGGAGTCTTTCACAATGATAAATGGGAATTTTCATTGTTGACCAAGTCAGACACTAAGGCACACCACCTGCATACTTCATGCTGAAATAAATCAAACACAAATAAATAGCCCTGACTTATAAAAAAAAAAATGTCTCCACCTGTTTTGAAGTACACTGAAACTGGCTGCATCAAAAACAGGAAGATAAGGCTATTGGCCTACTACCTGGGAGACACAGAACTTTTTAGTGGTTTTTCGGTATGGTGACAGAGATCAACTGAAGGCCCCGCAGAACTCTCTCCTGCCTCAATCACCCAGCGCTTGAGAGGACAGTGGCTCTTTGGGGAAGTGGTGGGGGCCAGGGGCCTGCGTAAGCCTCACAGTGCCATGGGACTCTTGACTGCAGAATCCAGGCCACCTCACAGGGCAGGGCCCAAAGATCTACTGCCACTTTGCGCGACTAGGGATCTTGAGCAAAGTTTCCCAGAGTCCCAAGCACTTCCCCACAAGTTAGGTATTTAAGATTATACACACACATACATGCATGTGTCACACACACTCAATGTGTTCTAAATTAAAGAAAAATCAAATTTAAACTCTCTAAACCAGTAAGTATCTACATCCTAATCAAAAGTGGATGTATCACCACAAATGATTTTATGTGCTTTTTCTTATTAGACTCCTATTCCTCTGAGTTTCAGTTTCCTTGTTCTTTGAACACATCATTCTCTTAGGTTCTATTTTCTCAACATACAATGTGTGGAAAAATCGCGAACATCTCTTTGGATGGTTGCTCTTTATGTCCAGCATGCTGTGCTACCTTCAGTTCTACATACAAAGCCACACTCCAAAAAAGGAATACTCTTCAAAAACTTTATTTTCATGATGTTGCTTCAAATTCTGTTTTTTTAAAAAAATGCTGACTAGAAGTGTCAGCAAATCACAGGGCCACATGCTTATTTACACTGAAAAACTCTGAAATCTGGGAAATCACAACAGAAAGTACCAATACAGCTCCTCGTGAGGCAGGGAGGCAGCCCATGCAGGGCTCCTTCTGTATTTCCCAAGAAGGCTCTGGAAACAATCTAACCCCCAGGAACTTACATCAGAGGGCACTTCGACATTTAATTCAATCTGAAGTCAGCCTTGCCACCCCCGGGACACAAGTGAGATATGTAAGCCAGAATAATATATTTGCTTGGTATATTTATTTTTAAAAATAGTTAAGAAGGAGACCTGACAATGTCTTTCAAAAAGTTTTCAGTAATCTCTAGCAATTAAAAAAGAAAATAAATAAATAAAGCTCCCTTCAGTCTGACCTAAATTCTTCCCCCTTCACCTCACAGCTTAATTTTGTTTTCCACTTTTTGGTACCCAGCTGTGATAAAGAAGAGCCAGTCACCATATTCTTTGTAAATTCTGAAGCCAATAACTAATTAGATTGAAATAATTTACTTCTCTTGGATTAACAATCTCTGGTATTATTTTCTAATCTTTCTTATTCTTTTTCATGTATCTTACTTCTTAAAACCCTTTCCAGAGTCCTCTCACAACAATTACCTTGCAGTCATTTCTGACTGGCACATGGTATATGCCTTTTTATACCTGTATCACTAGAATCTAGCCCTCTATCTGGCTTTCAGCAGGCTCTCAATAAATATTCTTGAGACCTTGTGAAACCATACATGAACAGTAGTCAATAAATGATTGAGTATTTGTTTTACTCAACTAGATTTTGCTATTTATTTAGTCACTTTTCCCTAGCATTCCGACCATTTGAAAATAATCACACAAACATCCTGATCAGTTCCTCTCTTTTTACCAGAAAACTCAATAAGTTTATTCTGGCAATTATCCTAAAATGAGAACCTAACATTGGTTTTCTAGAAAGGTTAATGAACTTTGATACAACTTCAAATCATGCTACATAATCCTAAAATTTCATCATCAAATCTGAATCCCATGCAGAACAAGAAGTTTTTGTCTATTCAATGGGTTGTGTTGTTGAAGTTGCCAAAAGGCCCTTATTTTAGTAACTTAAATGAAATTTTTTATTGAGAATAGTTTGGTATTCCAATGAAATGGTACTTTAAAACAAACACATTTAGTTACTAACTTAACTATTTTACTATATATTTAAAAAATTTTTAAAGAGTTGATTATTTTATCTACTAAATGTATGTCATTAGTTAGAGCAACTTATTACTATAAAATTAAAAACTATATATGCTCTAATTCTGATTTCAGCAAATTAAGAGACAATCTCTTAGAATCATATCTAAATGCCAAATAGAGAAGGCAAGACATCTGGAGTAAATGCCATGGTACTTGTTAATGACCAAACGAAACTCACTAACCTTCTAACTTTTAATCAAAACTGATTACAATATCATCAATGGATATTTTTCATTAGGCCAATATTTTCCAGACTGACATGAAAGCTTCTTTCCTTCTCACTCTCACTCACATACACATGCAACACAAAATGGGGTGGGGTGGGGTCGGGGAAGGTAAAAGAAGATAATATGAAAGAAAAAAAGAATATAGTCACAGAAAACTTGGTCCTCATAGATCCTTGTCAAGATTGCACATACCTTGGAATCACCATTATCACCGAACTGAACTTAAAAGAATGCTTCTTAGGGGGGCAAGGGGGAACACTTCAATTACGATCGGAAGAATTTGTAAAAGTAGGTTTTATTTTCTTTGATTCTTCAGTAAATTAGTAAATGTGAGAAACATAATCTGAAAAGCTTCCCACAAGTTAAAGAAATATTCAGGAGTTTAAATATTGGGTAGTGTCCCTTTGAACCCAGACTTCCCGAGCTAAAGATTAGTGAGTTAAACCACATAGCCCCATGCCTTCCTGCAGCCAGGTTAATAATTACACTTGACTTAATGTCCAGAATCCCATTCCCAACCGAGAATCTCTAAGTGGGTACAACCACTAATGAAACACTGAGATGTGATAACAGTGAAACTGAAAACTTAAAGACATTCGCCTGAGTAATGAACCTGAAGTTCAACCCAAGTTCACAAAAGTTTTCAGACGGAGCCAAAGTTTCAATATTTCCAAAACTTTCCTCCTTTCTCTCCTCCTCATCATGGTACTCCTGCAGCCTTCCACCCCCCCAAGAAGAAATACAGTTAATCCAAATTCTCCATAAAGGAAAATCTAAGTTGAGGCACTTGTGTTCAAGAGGATCAGTGTGACAGCTGATGCGACAAGGGGGCTCATCGGGAAGACATTCACTGGAGTCTTCGCTCAGATTTTAATGTATAGATTTCTTTCTAAGGCAGCACTTCTCCAGACTATGGCTGGCATACTTTTTCAGGGATGGATTACTTAGAAAAACACGAGCCTGATCCACTCTCCCTGCCTATCATTTCATTTGTGCCTAGCACCTCCACCAGCAGGCAGGGCAAGAAGATGAAAGGAGGAGGAACTCAAACCAGAGGCTTACATTTGTATTTTTAAAAATACAGAAAGGTAGAGGGACTGGGAGGCAGACCTAGTGAGCCTAATGGGCCATTTTAGAGGGATTGGAATTCACTTTGCTCAAGATGGAAGTCTCAAGGGGATTGAGCAGTGAGTGACTTGATCTGCCCAGGAAGTGAGAGGATCATCTGGCAAATTTTAGCACATATACTCTAGGGGACATGGGTGGATGCCAGAAGTAGAGCTTGGAGGCTACTGCAACATTTAACTACAGATAATGGCTGGGACCAGCATAGGATCAATGGAGGTGGTGAAAAGTGGTCTGAAGGTAAATTTGGCAGGATTTGCTGATGAGGTGTGAGATCAAGGATGATTCCAAAATTTCAGACTTAAGCAGGAAGGAAGGAGTTGCCATTAATGGAAGTGAGAAAGACGGTGGGAGGAGTAGGTTGTGAGGGGGACGGGGGAGAGAAAAGGGTATGGATATTGTAAAGCCTAGTTTATTTTACTTAGTCATTTATTATTCATCCATTATTTATTGCTTATATTTTTTACTAGAATAAAGTCACACAAACCTAAAAAAATAACAGTTTCATAAACTGATAGTTAAAAGGTTTACTTTAAATAAGCCAGCATTGCCAATTGTAATTATTATATTTTATTTTAGTTGTTTCTTCTTTTTAGCATGACATGGTAGTGGTAAAATAGTTGGGCAATGGAGAAGGGTGCATATGTAAGTATAAATTATTTCTGCAAAACAGGCTAAGAAATTCCATAAAGGCAATTGTGTTAAGAGCAACTTAGAAGAATCCTATTAGATATTGAAAATAGACAAATGTCTGATTAAATCCATATATATTCAAAGCGATGCTAAACTGAAGAAGGAGGAAGGAGAACAAAAAGATGGGTGGCTTGGAGATTTTGATACGCTGCAAAAATGCAATACAATAATACATAATTCAGTTGTTGTCTATCAATGTCAGTAATTGAGACTAAGTAATCTGCCAAAAACATAGGAATCTAAAGAATGAGACATCATATTATACACCCTGTGCTAATTTATACTAAATGATTTTAAAGACTTTTTTCCAGTTTCAAAAATGGTCAAGCATCTAATTATTGGCCAGTTATTTGACTTGTGTCTATCTTACATAAAGAAGTGCAATGTGGTTTTTCTAGAGGAAATCTTTACACCATTTGATGTCAAATTTTTTCAAAGATGCAACTAAAAGTTTCATTATGGAGAGTTTATTTATTAGTGCTATGATAACTATTTTCACCTATGCTGCATGTATCCTCAGGTATGGTTTATTAGACATTTCAACAGTATGTAATTAACATATTATATACTCACACACGAAAAAATAGAAACGTGAGGAACTGACTGCTGTTTTTGAGATGGGATTAGGGGAGGCAGGGTTTAGCTACGGATTGCTGTGGTCTGAGGCAGGCTTAGCAAACAAGGATCCCCAGGAAAAGAAAGAAATTGCAAAGCTGGTCTGGGGGCATCAGCAGGAAGAAAGCAGTAACCACTCAAAGAGGAGAGAGACCCTTGTGGCATGACCTTGGGAGAAACAGTGTTTCCTGATAACGCTGCAGCTGGTTTTCTATGTGTCTATCCCTCAAGCCTCATGAATGGCTGGGCTCCTTTTTCTCTTCCCCAGCCACGCTGATTTTTCACTCTTTCAGTCTGGGACAAGTCTTGACTCTTCCACAGATGTCAGTATTAAATAATATCTCCTCAGTTATTTTTTTGCAACTGGGAAATTTGGTCCTCAAACTTCAATACCATTACTAGTTTGTCACATCACTTTAATTACTTCTCCACTGCCCTGACTTAGAGAGAGGAAACTAGCTCCCCAGATGATGCATGTCACGTGCAGTTCTGCTCCCCAGCATTCCGCCCACTGTACTGCACAGTCTGGATGTTCAATCTATGGGAGCAGAAGAGATGAGGTAGAAAAATAAGAAGAAAGAAAGCAGAAGCCACAGTCACAACAAGCAGAAGGGTGAGGGCACAGTGTGAGCTGGCAGGGGAGAGGCAGGATGTCACAGATTCAGGTCCAGAGGCTGCTGCTGTGGGTCAGGGAGGGGTCCCACAGACTGCTTAGGTTAAGAGAAAAGGCCCAGGTACGTGGCCTTGAAGAGGAGTTGAGGAGGCACAGAATGAGCTCTGGGCCTAGGCTGAGAGGAGAGGGAGGAGGAACCAAAGACTTACAAGAAGTTACAAGTAAAGAGATGGGCTGCCCAGGTCAGAAACTATCTTAACAATGTTACTGTTGCAGGGAAAGCAGAAAGAAAGATGAAAATAAAGCCCTATGAAACCACAGGGGAACAGAGGCAAGAATATGAGAGGAGTCTAGAAGCTCTAGTAAAATCAGGACAGCCATGTGCAGAGGCAAGAGGAAGACAGCCCAGAGCGCCCCATTCCACCCCCCACTTTGATGCCCAGTCACCCTTTCATTCTCCCTATTCCTTTCTTTTTCCTTCTCCCTCTTTATTCCCCTCGCCTGACCTCCCACACCCAAAGTGGTGGCCAAATAAGACGGGGTGCTTCTTTCAGTTTGGTGGAAAAGGTCCATTCCATTTCTGCCTTTCTCTGCCTGGATGGTAGAACAGCAGAGGGGAAAGAGGGCTAGCTGTCCTCTTGGTGCCAACTCAAAGCTGAGCCTCATGGCACATAAAAGCAATGGCATGAGCCACACAATAACTTCCAATGTCAAGGTGACACACAGATTTTGGTAATTGTGACCGGCAATCAGCAAGTGACTACCATCCCATCTGCACTATTTACTATCTTAAGAGAAACCGGATTGTATCGAGGACTTGGCTGAGATTGCCCTGGGAGAAGGGAAGGAATGTCATTGACGTCCAGCAGCCATGGGTGGTCCCCCAGGACATGTGAAAACCTAGCCACATGGGCTAGGACTCACTGTTACTCATTCTGTATCATCCCATCAAGCCACAAGGTCTTTCTGTAGTAAAATGCCCTGGGAATAATCAGGATTAAGATGCTCTGAGCAATTAGGAAAAATGAATCTTGTATACCAATACAGTGGCTTTTTTATTATACAACCTATCACTGAAAACTCAAACAGTATGAAATCCCCTCAGTTCTGAGGGAAATGCCCCCAGTGTTGGTGAGTAAGTAATTTTACTTGCTCCCTTCATACTGATACATATTTGAATAAAATTTTTAGTATTACTACTGTCCTAGACTTCCCCTTCAAACAATTCTAAACCCTCCTCTGTGTATCCATGTTCAAAGCCCACTTCAAAAATAATTTTGTAATGTCCTCCCTTCATATGCTATCCTACTCCGAAAAATACCTGTCATCACTAGTACTTGCAAAAACAAAAAGACTGAAACAATAATTCCTTCTTTCACAAAGACACTATGATTGAAAGGAAATCACCACCTTATAGAAAAGAGAATCTATTTTTTTTTATGAAAGGCCAGGATTTGTGAAATCTGTTCTCAAATTCTAACCATAGACAGGGTCCTCTAACTTATAAGCTTGTTGAATTTCAAAATTTCCAGGGTAAATCACTTGTGGACAAGAGAATGGTATTTCCCCACAGTCACAATTACACAAACAATAGTTAAGTAATCATGGCTGCCCACAAGAGCATTTTCAACTTATTTCAACTAAAATATGGCAGCACTAACACTGCAGAACCAACAGCTAAACCAATCTTTCTATGGGAAAATGCATACAGAGCTCTCTTTTGGGATATTGGAAACCAAAAATCTCCCTTTTTGACAATGAAAGTAGGGATCCCCTTCCTCAAAGCAGCTTCAGAATGGGGGCTACAGGGTGGATTTGGGGGAGCAGGGGGCCTGTGTTGAAGATCAAGACTGAGAAAACAAAATGAGCACAGTGAATCACTGCTTGTCTCGAAAAGGTTGGGGAGGATGAAATTAGGAGAAAGGACTCCAAGTAGCAAATGCAAGAGTGGGCGTGGGTGGGTGAGGGGAAGCATTGAATGGCATGGACAAGCAGTTTCTCACTCCTTCTCATTCCAAAATTTCCTCTTTCTTTCTTTCTTTCCACCCCCTTTGGAAGGCCTAATGGGGAAAGGAACGTGAAGGTTACTGTGCTGGTTTGAAACTGTATGTACCCCAGAAAAACCATGTTCTTTCAATCTAATCTTGTAGGGACAGACCTATTGTTGGGTAGGAACTCCTGATTAGGTCATTTCCATGGATATGGGACCCACCCAATTCAAGATGGATCTTAATCCTTTTACTGGAGTCGTCTACAAAGAGAATAAAAGGCAGAAAACGTAGATTGAGGCTCAGAGCTGATACAGAGAGATGAAACCAAGTGACGGACACAGAGGGAGAGAGATGCTTGGAGACAGAAAATGCCCTGGGAAATGCTAAGTGATGAAATCCAGAGTTTGCCCCTGAGAAACTAAGAGAGGACTCACAGATGCTGAAGAGAAAATGCCCCAGCAGAAGCCAGAAGGACCCACAGGAGCTGAGAGAGCCATTTTGAAAACCAACCCAGGAAAGAAGAGCCAGAAGATGTCACCATGTGCCCTCCCAATGGGACAAAGAAACCCCTGATATAATCAGCCTTTCTTCAGTGAAGGTATCCTCTTGTCGATGCCTTAATTTGGTCATTTTCATGGCCTTAGAACTGTAGATTTGTAACCTAATAAATCCCCTTTGTAAAAGCCAATCCATTGCTGGTATTTTGCATTCCAGTATCATTAGCAAACCAAAATAGCTTCCATAGGGGTCTTTGCAGAGAGAGGGAAGAGGCAAAGAGGAATCACTAATGATAACTAGGGTGGAAGAGATGCAGTCCTCACTTTGCAAAATAGGGTTGCGTTTTTCATATGTAACATATGCATTCATAAATCAGAACCTTATCTGTGTGACTCCTGCAGAGGCCCAGAATAAAGAAGAAACAATGCCTATTGCCCCCAAAGTGGGAGAACAATTAGCAAATTAAATTAATTAGTCCTTGTGAATGCTTTCCATTTCTTAATCTTTTAAGAAAAAAATATTTCAGTAAATTTGTTGCACACCTGTTGTACTCTGCCAGGCACAATGTCTTCATTAAAGACATTATAATCCAGAAGAAAGATGCTATGCTTACAGTTTTAAGGAATTCAAACATTTCAATTTCTATTGCAGAAATCCAAGTTCAATCACCAATGAAATGTATGGTAGCCTACCTCAAATATTTGTGCATCCTTCAAAAAGAATTACATCTAGAACTAATGCACTAGTCTGTCCTTTGTTACTACTTGCTATATATAGATGTCGACAGGCAGTCATTCTTAAGCTGTAATATAAACACAACCTGAAAAATATATACCTTTGTCTACTTTAAGTTCATCACTTTCATGAACAATTTCCCACACCACTGAAATTCAAAAATATAAACTGAAATATTAATTATTTTTAAAAATGTCTGAGAATAGCACCTCTTTAAACAAATAATTTTAATAATGAATTTAACGTCACTTTCTTCAAATACTCCACAATTAGAATTTGTCTTATGTGTGTTTCTTTTCCAGAGAGACCTATTTGGTCCTATTGGGCATAAGCACGATGTTGAGAGGAAATGGGGAGAGTAGAGGAGAGCCTCTTTGGAGATCTGGACTTTAAAAGAGAAAATCTACTTTTTCCATCAGTCATTTCTTCCCTGGCAGCACATGCCCACAGAAAGCCCTGGTTTATGTGGGGTCAAAAGTAGAAGAGAGGCAGTCTGGACTGGTAGGTAAAATCCCAGTCCGGGTCTAACCACAATTTTTCTAATTTTTCACTGGGACATTTAAAGCTGCTGTCTTAACTTAGTTTTAAGTCTGTGCGCTTCTTCTACAAACTATGGAATGATGTCCTATAGGATACCTGAAAATGGCATTAGGGTTTCAGCACTAAGTGGAATATGGTGGTCTGAATATTGATTTCACATGGCTTATTTCCAGTGTTCAACAGTCAAGTAAACATGAATGCTAGCTAAAATGAGGTTGTTTTCCTGCACATCAAAGAAAGTTGTTCGAGTGACTCAGAAACAGCCAGGGTGATTCTGGCTATCAAACACGGGGCTGTCAGAAGCAGGTTAGGACAGAGGATGCAGATTTGATACAGATTTATATAACAGTGCTCAGTATATCTTCCCACTTGACAGGGAAAACGCTCATGGATTTCAATCAGAGAATACCCAGCTAATAAATGGGAAAATAAGAACATGATGCTTCTAATCCTACATGTCTCAGGCTCATCGTTTCTAAAATTTATCCAAGGAAAGGGTCACCTTTACCCTAAAACATATAATGTCTCATTTATATAAAGTAGAAAACTGATCACTTATAATTAGAATGCCACCAAATCTCTAAGACACATAGGAAAAAGCACAAGAATGGCACTGTTCTTTATTTGAATCTGAAAAATATTATTCACGTTACCTCTGAATTAACAAGGTCCATTGGTCTTTTCTTGGTTTCTCCTATGTCCAAGTAACTGAGGGGAGGGAGAAGGGAGAAAAAAAGAACAATAAAGTTGCTTTCATAGCTTTTGAGTCAGTTATATAAATTTATTTCTAAATTTTTTTTAAAAAGCAAGGCAAGCCTAGGAAATACTTAGGCCTAAAGCAAAAATCAATAGCTACTAATCAGAAACAATTCTAATAGCATGAATTGCTGCCAACTAAAGCTGAGCCAGGTTTACACTAAATTTCAAGGGAATTGAAATATTAGAAATCCATACATTTATTAGGAAACTTTTTTTAACCCATAATGGTTGGATACTATATATATTGTATTTCTGATTCTTATATGAATTTGATATAGACTTAAGTAGTTTGCCACTCAAGCTGCTTAATAGCCCCATTAATAGCTGACTTTAGGCAAGTAAAGCGAAGAAAACACTGATAATGTACATTTAGAGTAACAGCTGGAAACGGCTGGGAAATCTTTTTTCCTAGGAGAACACTTTAATGATACAGAAATGCTCAGCCATGTAGAGTGGTTTAGATATTAGTTCAGCTAAGAAACAGATGAACAGACTAGTTAACCTCTGGAGATCCCTACTATTCCATTACTATTTGCTGCAGATATTAACCAGTGAGCATTCTTCAGGTAACATAAGCACAACCTGAAAACTTTATACTTCATACCATTGCCAACTTTAAGCTATAAATCCATCACTGGGTTCTGCTTCCAGTTTTAAATGATCCCATTCACTATACTGCATAATGATGAACACTCTAATTTAACAAATAAATATAAATATAGCTCCTAATTTCTAATCATAAGTATGTGTATATGAATATATACCTAAACTACTATAATTTCTGAGTTGCAAAAAATATTTATATTGGAATTAATTTTGGCTTTTGGCACTGAAATGTGGTTTCTCGTTGTTGTTTGCTTTTTGGGATAGAATGCTTTAGTTA
>PVIY010030352.1:0-31071 GCA_004026745.1 Myrmecophaga tridactyla | reverse complement strand
TGCCCATTTTTAAATTGGGTTGTTTGTCTTTTTGTCATTGAGTTGAACAATCTCTTTATATATTCTGGATACTAGACCCTTATCTGATATGTGTTTTCTATATATTGGCTCTCACTGTGTAGGCAGCCTTTTTACTTTCTTGACAAAGTTCTTTGATGCACAAAAAGTGTTTGAGGAGTTCCCATTTATCTATTTCTTTTTTCAATGCTCGTGTTTTGGGTGTAAGATCTAGGAAACCACCTCCTTTTACAAGTTTTATAAGATATTTCCCTACGTTTTCTTCTAAAAGTTTTATGGACTTAGCTAAAATGTTTAGGTCTTTGATCCATTTTGAGTTAACTTTTGTATAGGGTGTGAGATATGGATCCTCTTTCATTCTTTTGTATATGGATATCCTGTTCCCCAAGCACCATTTATTGAAGACACTGTTCTGTCTCAGGTGAGTTGGCTTGATTACCTTATCAAAGATCAATTGTCCATAGATGAGAGGGTCTATATTTGAACACTCTATTCAATTCCATTGGTCAGTATATCTATCTTTATGCCAGTACCATGCTGTTTTGGCCACTGTAGCTTTGTAATACGCCTTAAAGCCAGGTGGTGTGAGGCCTCTGACTTCATTTTTCTTTCTCAAGATTTTTTTTTTTGAACTATTCAGGGCACTCTGCCCTTCTAAATACATTTGGTTATTTGTTTTCCTAATTCTGCAAAGCAAGTTTTTGAGATTTTAATTGGTATTGCATTGAATTTATAACTCAATTTAGGTAGAATTGATATCTTAACTATATCTAGTCTTCCAATTCATGAACACAGTATGCCTTTCCATTTATTTAGGTCTTCTGTGATTTCTTTTAGCAATTTCTTGTAGTTTTCTTTGTATAGTTCTTTTGTATCCTTAAATTTATTCCTAAATATTTTATTCTTTTGGTTGCAATTGCAAATGGAATTTTTTTTCTTGATTTCCTCCTCAGATTGCTCATTACTAGTGTATAGAAACAGTACAGATTTTTTTTTCACGGGCAGACACCAGGAACACTACAGATTTTTGAGCACTGATCTTGTAACCTGCCACTTTGCTATACTCACTCAATAACTCTAGTAGTTTTGCTGTGGATTTTCTGGGGTTTTCAACATATAGTATCATATCATCTGCAAATAGTGAGAGTTTTACTTCTTCCTTTCCAATTTTGATGCCTTGTATTTCGTTTTCTTGTCTAATTGCTCTGGCTAGAGCTTCCAACACAATGCTGAATAACAATGGTGATAGCGGATATACTTGTCTTGTTCCTGATCTTAGGGGGAAAGCTTTCAGTCTCTCCCCATGAGAGGGAACCATTTTGGAAAAAGCTGAGAGCCAACACAGACAGAGATGTTTGGAGATGCAGAAAGAAAATGCTCCCCCAGGAAAACTGTTTGAAACCAGAAGCCAAAGGACCAGCAGATGTCAGCAACATGCCTTCCCAGCTGACAGAGATGTTTTGGACCCACTGGCCACTCTTGAGTCAAGGTTTCTTTTTCTGGATGCCTTATGTGGTAGTTAGGTTTAGGTGTCAACTTGGCCAGGTGAAGGTTCTGTTGCTGTAGACATGAGCCAGTGGCATGTGAAGCTCATCTGTTGCTGATTACATCTGCAATCGGCTAGGGGGAGTGCCTGCTGCAATGAATGCTGTTTGATTAATTGGCTAGATGCTTAAATGAGAGAGCTCAATGCAGCACAGCCCAAGCAGCTCAGCACACCTCATCTTGGCACTCATAGTTCAGCCCAGGTCTTTGGAGATGCAGAAAGGAATCACCCCAGGGAAAGCTGTTGGCACCCAGAAGCCTGGAGAGAAGGCCAGCAGAGATCACTTTGTGCCTTCCTCATAAGAAATAACCTCAGATGAAAGTTAGCTGCCTTTCCTGTGAAGCCAATTCATCTCTGGTGTGTTGTATTCTGGCAGCTTTGGCAGACTAGAACACCTTAGTTTGGACATTTTTGTAGCCTTAGAACTGTAAACTTGTAACTTAATAAAAAGCATTTTTATTTTTAAACCAACCCATTTCTGGTATAATGCATTCTGGCCGCTTTAGCAAACTAAAATAGTAGCAAATAATATACTAGTGCAAAATTAAAATTTTGTTTTCTCTCTTTTAAAGTGACAAAGTTTTCTTGGATTATTGGTTTGTTTTAATAAAAAAATTACAAAGGATTTTTTCTGAAAAATCAGTGTAAAAGGCAAAAAGTCTGTTTTTATCTGAATAAATTCTTGTACTTTATGTTAACTTTACTATGTTCTTGGTTGTTTAGGAAAATAAAAACAGACTGGATATCATATCAAAATATCTCCTTTGATTTAATGTTTATGTTAAATCTATCATTCTTTATTATTTTAAAAATAAATCTTCTCATTTAAAAAAACTAAATTTTTCTTAAATTTAATTAAAGAATCAAATGTTGTTTCACAGTGACTTTTTTCCTGGTTAACATAACTTTCAACTCAAGGTCAAACCCTAAGGAATGTTGTCTATGTCAAACTGTGTTTGAGATTTTCCAGGGGTCCCCTGGAAAATTCAGAAGATTTATTTTCTCAACTTGTAAAAAGAGAAGTGCTAAAAATAGTTATGTTCATTTAATATGTTATGAATTGCATAGGAAATGTCAAAGTAAAAAAGATTCACTAACCTTCTCATAGTTGAATTTATATTGATAAAATATTGTTTATATAAATATTTAAAGATTATATAAAATTCATAGAAGCTTAACAAAGTTCTCACTGTCCATATTATGTCCTGACATTGATCAACATGATATTAACAACAGTGTGGTACTGTTAGTTGTAGGTTTTTTTTTTTTTTACGTGACTCTACCTATTCCAGGTGGGTCTTGATATGTTTATCGGAATTCTTTAAAAGAGGAAACATTTTGGAGAGAGCAGAAACAACAGAAATGGCAGAGCTAATAGAAACTTCAGAGTAGAGATGACAGATGTGACACTTGGAGAATAGAGACATAGATGTTTGGAGAAGCTTGGAGCCCAGCAGATGTCACCATGAGATGTTAAGCAAGCCAGAAACTGGAGACAGCGAAAGGAAGCCAAGGGATACAGCCAACCCTGGAGAAGCAAAGTGAGGAACCCCCACAGGAGTAGAGGCTGAAAGCAATCGAGCCCAGGAGCAAGGGAGGAGCAGATGCCAGCCAAGTGACTACTCAGCTGACAGAGGTGTTCATGAGCCTTCAGCCTTCCTTGAATTAAGGTATCTTTCCCCAAATGCCCGAGTTTGGACAACTCTATAGGCTCAGAAATGTAAATTTACAACTTACTAAATTCCCCTTCTGAAAAGCCATTCCAGTTTTGGTATATTGCAATTCTGGCAGCCTGCAAACCAACACAGTTGTGGTAATATGAATTCTGGGGTAAACACAAGGAAATTATTTTTTTAATATACGCATAAAAAGTGAGAAAAGGGTCACTCAGATACAATACAGAAAATCAACTGTAAACAGAAAAGAAAAAACACAGAAAAGGTGGTTGCAATAATGGAAAAGAGATATGAAAAATAGATATGACAGAAAAGACATGACATATAAAAACCAAAAGACAAAATAGCTGAAATAGATATTGCCATCATAGTAATAATACTGAATATCAATGGGTTAAATTCCTCAATCAAAAAATGCAGATTGGCAAAATGGATAAAGAAGCGGATTTCAACTATATGTTGCTTTGTTGTTTACAAGTGACTTACCTTGGACCCAAAGGGGCAAATACATTGAAAATGGTGAAAGGATGGAAAAAGATAAATACTAATATAAGAAACAGTTTTAGTCATTTTAAAGATGTTTTATGTCACAGAAGCAACCAATTTTCCTTATCATTTACAATGCTTTAGAGCTTCTCTGAGAGTGCTTATAGTCAACTGTAAGTCAAAGCTTCATCTTCAGGAAGAACAACAACTAAAGACTTTTACAAGAAAAAAGGCAGGAAAAGTCTATAAACTATGTTCTATCTGTTAATTAGCATAACCCTGTAAAAATATAAAAGTAAAACAAGACAAAACTTCTGCTATGTTGTATAGTTAAAAACCTCCATATAAGTTAATTATCAAATCTTAAAATTTTTTTTTTTTATTTTGGGAAATAGCTTCAGTAGGAAAACAATCATAAAAAATTATATTGTTACAAGAGCCCTCATTGTAAGCTCTTACAACAGTCACATTTGTTACTGGGTTTTGGTTGCTATTTCTAAATTTTAAAAAGCTTTGCTCTTTATTTGTAACCTAGGAGCTCTTGGAACTTTAGATGTCTATATGACACCTGAGGTTGAGAATTAGAGTTCTCCAGCTCTGGAAACACTGAAGGAATTACACTAATTCTGAAAAAACAAATCCATGCAACAACTGTTAAAGAAACTGAAAAGGAAATCAGACTTCAATTAAGAATATTAATGGAACTGATCTGTTAGGTATAAAGTGAATCGAAATTCAAGGTAAAGGGCCGGGCATGGCAGTTCAGCAGGCAGAGTTTTCGCCTGCCATGCCGGAGACCCGGGTGTGATTCCCAGCGCCTGCCCAACCAAAAAACAAAACAAAACAAAACAAAAAACAAAGTAAGAAGTAATAGTATCCGTGTTGTTGGAACTTTAATTTCTATGTGAGACAAAGGAAAAGAGATTTATTACATCCAAAATCTGAAGTTTCTATGATACAATATCTGATTTAACCTGTCTGGTCAGTTTATTTAGACAACCTAACTCAATTTTATTTAACATAAACCCCAAATAGAGAGTGAGATCTTAATATTCTATACAAGGTAGCATAATACCCTGACATTTTCCAGAATGTTTTAAACATGAAATGAAAAAGATATTTATAAAGTCCCTTGGGGGACAAGGGAAAAAAAGCATAAAAGTAAGAATTTCCCCACCTGGGGAATTCCTGTTATTTTCTTAGACAGTAGGGACTCTCAATTTACTGAAACTATAATAAAAGAACTTTGCAAGATCCATATAAACCTTGCCTAATGAAAAGAAATATGCTAATAAGCCAAGCCCTTGATCTTGAAACTTAGACTTAGAAATCTTATTTCTGTAATAGATATTATAATTAATGCCTAAGAGTCACCCCTGGGAATGGTTCTTGCTACTCAATTTGGCCTCTCTCTAAGCCAAATTCTGCAAATAAATTCTCTATCTTCCCCTTCTATGTGGGATATGACTCCTATGGGCAAGCCTCCCTGGCCCCAAGGATCTGCAATGCTTTTGGAGAAAGATCTTGATCAAAAGGGGAAGTAAGAAAATAAAATAAAGTTTTTATGGCTAAGAGATTTCAAGTAGAGCCAGGAGGTCATTCTAGAGATTACTCTTACGCAGGACTCAGCCAGATATCACAAAATGCCACAGAATACAAAGCCTTAAGCAAAAATACTCTTAAAAGCCCTAGAGACGTCCAGCAACACCCCAAGCTCTCGCTGGGATTCTACGAGAAACTTTTTCCCCGTATAGTGTGCCTATATTCACTTGTAAATCCTCTCATCGTAATCCTTCCTTCTACTCCTTTTATTTGAATTTATGATTTTCAACTTGCCTATTAAGTTACTTTTCAGAAACTTAAAGCCTCCTGTTTATTGCTATACCAGTTAAGTACTGAAACTCAAAACCAGTCCCTCCAAGAACAACTAGGAACTCACAAATACCTTCAACTGCAAGAAAAAAAATTCCGTTTCTCCGCCCGGTAATATCTATACCACTTCTCAACATGAAGAAGTTAGAGCCATCATCACCCACATATCCCTGATGATTGAAGAATGGGTCATCAAAAGGAGGAATTGTAATAAAACACCAACAAATACAATTATAGTTACTGAATCATTATCTAAATGCTTTCTAACTTTCTGATATATTGTGGTGTAGCCAGAAACAAATACCTTAACTGTTGTAACTCACTGAACTGTACTCCAGATGCCTTGTTTCTTTAATGCTGAAAGCATGCGCTGATAAAAAAAGAAGCCTGAACGTTTTGACCCTGGGACATAAAAATACTCTGCAAACAAAATCAAAGTGAGCAGAAACAACATTCCTAAATTTGAATATTTACTAGCCAATCCCAATGTGTCAATATCCCTAACATCCTTATCTCCACCTCCCTCCATTTAATCCAATAAATATCCCTCACCTTTCTAGCTTGGGAAGACAGATATAAGAAAAATCTATCCTCCTGTCTTCACGAGGCTTTGCCTTTGCTAAGTAAACATTTTCTGTTCTGTTTCTGTGCACACCGGGTGAGGACTCACTTTTGAGCCAGAGCAGTTGGAGGATCAGAGAAAAGTCACTAACCTGGGAAGCCAGGGTGCTGGTGAAGAAGTTTATGGAGGGCTGTTGCCTCTGTATCTGGTCATGGGCCTGAAGTTGGAGGTCATGAGGGCTAGCGGTGAAAATAAAATGGGAGTAACGTTGGGGGTGAGTGAGGACAAACTAGAACTCACAAGGACAAACCGGATCCCATGAGGAGCAAATGGAGCTCACAACTATCTTTCACCTTGGTGATACAGGTGACCTACAGAAGAAACTGCCATGGAACTACACATGTGTCTTGCCAAGGGCTCAGAGAAGCTGAAATAGGGAATGTGGCGGCAGCTGGAGTTGCTATGGGCCAGCTGCTTCTCTGCACCAAAAAAGTGTACTAGTAGATCAGTAACCCCACATGAACCTCCAGAGCACAATGGCTGCTGCTTCACTTGTTCCTTCCAAATCTTACGTAAATTCTCTTGAGGCCAATCCTAACCTGGAACCCTACTGGGAAGGGAAATTTGGGGAATTAAATTCTGGCTTACCTAAGTTGACAAAGTATAAAGTCACCATATGAGCCAATATCAACCATTGCCAGAAATGATGATGCTCAGTCTTATACATGTTAATCTCTCATTTAGGCCTCAGATCAATTTTGCAACATAAATATCCGCATCCCTTATATTTTTATATAAGAAGAAATAAAGCTTCAGATTTAATCTGGATGAGCAAAATGGGGGAGCCTGGATTGTGCCCCATATCTCTTTGGTAGCCAGCTTCTAAGACAGTCCCCAGTGATTCTTGCCTCTCGATGTTCATGCCCTTGTGTAGTTCCCTCCCACATTAAATAAGTCTGACCTGAGTAATCAATAAACTATCACAAAAATGTTGATGAGAGACTTTTGAGATTGTGTCATAAAAGATACTGCAGCTTCAGTCTTTCTCTTTCTTGGATCACTTGAGCCAGGGGAAACCTGCTGCCAGGTTGTAAGGAGATTCTGGCAGCTTGTGGATAAGCTCACAGGGGCAGGAACTGAGGCCTCCTGTATACAGCAGTACTGCATGAGTGAACCATCTTGGAAGGGATTCTCCAGTCCCAGCAAAGCCTTCAGATGACTGCAGCCCACATTTTGAGTGCAGTGTTCTAAGAGACTAGGAGATCTTGAGTCAGAACTATACAGTTACGTGGCTTCGACATTCCTGACTCACAGAATACATGATAATGTTTATTGTGGTTTTAAGCTGCTAAATTTTGGGGTAAGTGGTTACTGGATCAGTAGGTAACTAATCTGTTAGGTTCCAAAGCACAGTTCTTTCCTTTACATCATGCTGCTTTAAAACTTGTCTGGATTGTGAGAATGGGGATTATGGAAGAAGTGGGAATTTGTAATCCAGGATATCCTGATTATATGATTTAAAAAGGCAGCTCTTTTTGGTGCTTCCAGATTCTGAGAGAGGAGGCATGTCATTTGGTGATTAAGCTGAATCTTGACAATTAGTAGGGCTTCCTTTTTATCACTACCCAGGGAAAACTGAGTTGGCATGAAGGAATTAGAGGTTCAAACCATTTGAGTCTGCTAACTGGCAGACTTGGGCGGAAGCTGGGGAAGATAAAAGATAGGAATTGATTCTGGCAGAGCAAGAGAAGTCTTGGCAAATGGTATTGAAGTGGGGTGGAGGCTTCAGACCTCAAAAAAGGCATGGGCGACCCCTTTGCTTCTGCTTCTTTCTTCGACTGGGCCATCCTTTCCTCAGCCCCACCAGATTCCACAACCCCCCTTTTTTAAATTAGAGAAGTTGTGGGTTTTACAAAGCAATCATGCATAAAATGCAGGATTCCCATATACTACCCCACCCTAAACAGCTTGCACTGTTGGGGAACATGTGTTACAACTGATGATAACATTTAAAAAATAATTGTACTATTTTTTAAATCGGTAGTTACCTTTGTTACCCTTGACAAAGGATTATTAAAACCGCACTATTATCTATCAACCACACTTTACATTTGGTGTATTTTTTCCCCATATACTTCCCTATAATCAACACCTTGTATTAGCATGCTGCATTTGTTATAATTCATGAAGGAACATTATTACACTAGTACTATTAACTATAGTCCATAGGGTTCACTGTGTTGTACAGTCCCATCTTATCTTTTAATTTTTATTCTAGTAACATATACATCCTGAAGTTCCTCTTTCTAACCACATTTACCTCTAGAGTTCAGTGCTATTGATTATACTCACAATAAAATGCCACCATCACTCCCATCCATTGCCACATCTTTACCATCAACCTAAGTAAAAATTCTGTACAACTTAAGCATCCTCTAATCTCAATCTATTTCCCGGTAACCTATATTTCTAGATTCTAACTCTTCTAAGTTTGCTTATAATAATTAGTTTATAACAGTGAGATCATACAATAGTTGTCCTTTGTGTCTGGCGTATTTCACTCAATATAATGTCCTCAAGGTAATTCATGCGTTCACATGTATCAGGACTTTTCCTTTTTTTTTTTTTTTTACAGCTGAATAGTATTCCATTGTACGTACATACCACGTTTTGTTTATCCATTCATCACTTGGTGTATACATGGATTGCTTCCATCTTTTGGCAATTGTGAATAATGCTGCTATGAACACTGGTGTGCAAATATCTGTTCAAGTACCTGCTTTCAATTCTTCTGGATATATATCTAGTAGCAGAATTGCTGGATCATATGGTAAAGAGCTTCCTTAGAAACCGCCAACTTGTCTTCCATAGTGGTGGCACCATTTTACATTCCCATTAGCACTGAAAGAGCGTTCTTATTTCCCCACATACTCCCCAATACTTGTAATTTTGTGCTTTTTAAATAGCAGTCGTTCTAGTGGGTACGAAATGATTCTCATTGTGATTTTCATTTTCATTTCCTTAATCACTAGTGATGTTGAATATATTTTCATGTGATTTTAGTGTTTGTATTTCCTCTTTGGAGAAAAGTCTATTCAAGTCTTTTGTCTGCTTCTTTAATTGGGTTGTTTGTCTTTTTATTGTTGAATTGTAGGATTTTTTTGTATATTCTGGATATTAAACCCTTATCAGATACGTGGTTTCCAAATATTTTCTCCATAGAGTAGGCTGTCTTTTCACTTTTGGGACAAATTCTTTTGATGCACAAAAGTTTTAATTTTGAGGAGGTCCCTGTGTTGGTTTGAAATTATTACATACCCCAGAAAAGCCACATTTTCTTTCCTATTCCAGTCTTGCGGGGCCAGATCTATTGTTTAGGGTGGAAACCTTTGATTAGATTGTTTCCATGGAGATTGACCTCAACAGTGGTGGGCATGACCTTTTGATTAGATTACTTGAATGGAGAAGTGGAACACCCAATTGTGGGTGTGGCCTTTTGATTAGATGGAGATGTGACTCTGCACACTCAAGGTGGGTCTTGATTAGTTTACTGGAGTCCTTTAAAAAGGGAGTCATTTTGGAAAAGCACAGTTGCTTCAGACCTGACAGAGATACAGACATTTGGAGATGCCTGGAGTGCCAACAGAGGGAGCAGACACCTAGACATGGATGTTTGGAAATGCAGAGCCCAGCAGATGTTGCCATGTGCTTTCCTGAGACATGCTAAGCAAGCCAGAACCTGGAATTGGGTCCCAGGGGAATTGAGTGAAGGCCCATAGATGCTTATAGAGGAAAGCCCTGGCATCAGAAGCTGGAAGCAATGAAATTGGGAACAAGGACCAGCAGATGCCAGCCACTTGCCTTCCCATGTGATAGACACTGGCCTTCTTTGAGTCAATGTGTTTTTTTCTGGATGCCTTATTTGGACATTTTTATAATCTAGAACTGTAAACTTGCAACTTAATAAATTCCCTTTTTAAAAGCTGTTCCATTTCTGGCATATTGCATTCCAGCAGCATTTAACAAACTAATAAACAAGACTTGCCAAATAGTTTTGGTGTTTGCCTGTGGGCCATCTCATATCACTATTTCAAAGACCAGTTCTTGTTGATTCTACCCCAGGCATAACTCTTCATCAGAGGCAAGGTGCTTCTTGCTTATTTTTACTTTTTTCCACCTGCATAGGAAGCTTCTCCAAATTCAGAAATTCACAGGTGTACTGGCTCCTTCTTGTTTGTATCTTTTTCCTTCTGGCCCAAACCTCTGCATCTGTAACAGACTTCTGTCTGGATTAGAAGTTCAGTTTATGTACTTAACAGAGCAGAAAGTAAACTTGCCAATTCTGAAGAAAGAAGTAAGGCAGTAAATGTATAGCGTAGAACAAGTCTAGGCAGGATCAAAAGGCAAGAGCTGGATGCTTAGAATAAAGACAGTTTTAAAACTATAACTATTAACTGTTCATTCTTTTGAAATTTACCAGCTGTCAGCATACTGAGAGTGTAAACTGTAGGGCCTCTGGGTGAATAATTCCCCTTTATTTCCCCTGGCTTTCATCGGATGGCAGCCTCTAGCAAAGCTCAATGTCATATTCTTACCTAAGAACAGGAAGCATGTAAATATATAATCAGCTCTTTCATCCACAAATCTGTAGCTGTACATTTTATCTTTGTTTTGGCGCTTGTACTTGTGAAAAAGCCAAAGAAATCTCTCATTTTCATGTTTCTAAATTGATGATCTCTGGTCAACCATAATCCTATTTTTTAGAGATAAATTCCATTTTGCTGTGAGATCATAAAATCTTGGAGCTCCTGCTTGCTGGATTGTGTTTGTGTCTCTAAATACTGCAAACCAATAAGAAGATACTCACAAGTAGGTTGGGGCAAATAGGATTTAATGCGTTCCACGGACACAAACTGCAGCTTCAATGCCACCAGCTGTCAGGGCAATGCCTTCTATGGCAGATATCTATTGTTTCCATGCAGGGTCGGTCATTCTACACTTTTCAAAGCAGGATGGCTCCAAAGCAGTTGGCTAAAGTGTGTTCTTCGGTCTAATAACGTATCACTTCTATGGGGTTCCACTGCAATGGGCAGCCATCATACAGTTATTCTTTTGCATGGGCAGGCACCCATTTCTGGTATGTTGCATTCTGGAATCGAACCCGGGTCTCAGACATGGCAGGTGAGAACTCTGCCTGCTGAGCCACGTGGCCCACCCCATCACACAGTTTTGAAGCCGTGAAATGGCCAAATGAAGCCATCATCAAGAGGATGCTTTCTTCCTGAAGATGGGCGACCAGTGATCCTGACTCCTCTGTCACATAGTAAGGCACATGGTGGCATCTCTCACTGTTCCTTACAGTTTATCAGCCTCTTCCTCCCGCTCTTCCCTGGATGTTGTACAGTGTTCATCTGGCCTGTGCAACAGTTGTTTCAGAAATTTCCTGCCTGTTTAATAGCTGTTTTGATGGAAGGTCTGAGTTCTGGAGCTCTCTACTCCGCCATCTTCCCTGGAAGTTTCCCCCACAGATTCCCTTTTGATTTCACATTTATTGAAACAGCTTCTTCTCTTTTTGCTCTTTCCAAATCCCCCTTCAGTGTCATGATCTTTTCCCTTTTTTAAATAAGGTATATCTGTGTGCATTAAGGAACATAAAACAATAAAAAAACCTCCAAACTTTAAGCACCACTTCCTTAAAAAATTTTTTTTCTTGTATAATATAGCATATATACAAAGCAAAGAGAGAAAAAAGCAGTAATTTTCAAAGCACTCTTCAACAAATAGTTACAGGACAGATCCCAGAGTGTCATGTGCTACCATTCCATCATCTCAGATTTTTCCTTCTAGCTGCTCCAGAATGTTGGAGGCTAGAAGGAATAAATATATTTTTTTGTCATACAATTGACTTTTTTCTTTTTTGTGAAAAATAACATACATACAAAAAAGCAATACATTTCAAAGCACCGCACAACGATTAGTTGTAGAACAGATTTCAGAGTTTGGTATGGGTTACAATTCCACAATTTTAGGTTTTTACTTCTAGCTGCTCGAAGATACTGGAGACGAAAGGAAATATCAATATAATGATTCAACAATCATACTCATTTGTTAAACCCTACCTTCTCCACCATCAGCTTTGATCTTTCTCCCATCCTTTAGGGGTATTTGGGCTATGCCCATTCTAACTTCTTCCTGTTGGAAGGGGCTGTCAATAATATGGGATAGGGGGAATGGAACCAGTTGATGTTCTGAAGAGGTTGGCCCTTCTAGGTTTCAGGACTTATCTGGTCCAGGAACCCACTTGGAGGTTGTAGGTTTCTGGAAAGTTACCCTAGCACATAGAACATTTGTAGAATCTTATATATTGCCCTAGGTGTTCTTTAGGTTTGGCAGGAATGGTTTTGGTTGGGGTTTGGCAAGTTGTAATAGGTAGCAATGTCTAACTAAAGCTTATGTACAAGCAATCTCCAGAGTAGCCTCTCATCTCTACTTGAAACTCTCTGACACTGATACCTTATTTGTTACACTTCTTTTCCCACTTTTGCACCACCTCCTTTTGAAAACTCTTGGTATTTGTGTCCTAAACATATTGTTCAGGTTTGGTCTTGGGCTAGAGAGGAGAGACCCTACAGTTGATGACTTCATCAGTTTAGAGTCAGCCAGCAAAAGTTTATTATTCTATAATGCTAGCACTGAAGAACACTTCCAGAACATCTGGTGCAACCCTGCTCATTAAAAAAATATTTTTTTTATTGTATAATGTAACATATATACAAAGCAAAGAAAGAAAAAAAAACAATAATTTTCAGAGCACTCTTCAGCAAGTAAAGGACAGATCCTAGAGTGTGTCATGAACTACCATTGCATCATCTCAGATTTTTCCTTCTCCAGATTACAGGAGGCTAGAAAGAATATTTTTTTTATCATTATAATCTACTTTCTTCTTTTTGTGATAAATAACATATATACAAAAAAAGCAATACATTTCAAAGCACAGCACAACAATTAGCTGTAGAACAGATTTCAGAGTTTGGTATGGGTTACAATTCCATTTTAGGTTTTTACTTCTAGCTGCTCTAAAATACTGGAAACTAAACGAAATATCAATTTAATGAAATGGCAACCATATTCATTTGTTAAACTCTACCTTCTCTGTATAACTCCACCATCACCTTAGATCTTTCTATCCCACTCTTTAGGAGTATTTGGACTATGGCCATTCTAACTTTTTCATGTTGGAAGGGGCTGTTCATAATATGGGGTCGGGAGATGGAACTATCTGATGTTCTGGAGAGGCTAACCCCTAGAGGTTTCAGGGCTTATCTGGTCCAGGGACCCATCTGGAGGTTGTAGATTTCTGGAAAGTTACCCTAGTGCATGGAAACTTTGTGGAATCTTATATATTGCCCTAGGTGTTCTTTAGGATTGGCTGGAGTGGTTTTGGTTGGAGTCAGGCAAGTTATGAAAGGTAGCAATGTCTAACTGAAGCTTGGGTAAGAGTGACCTCCAAGTAGCCTCTCAATTCTATTCGAATTCTCTCAGCCACTGATATTTTATTAGTTATACTTCTTTCCCCCCTTTTGGTCAGGATGGAATTGTTGATCCCTTGGTGCCAGGGCTGGACTCATCCCTGGGAGTCATCTCCCACTTCGCAACCCTGCTCATTTTATATGTGGAGAATTTGAGGTCCAAAGAGCTCAAGCAGCCACTGTAAACAGGTGTTAAATGAACACCTACAATATAGCCCACCCTCTTCTAGGGCTGGATAAATGCTTTTCAACGGCCCACCCATTCTGATTAGTAAGGTGGGTATAATTTGCTGGGGTCCTCAGTAGGGGGAGGGGGGAATCTTCTATTCAAAGCACAGTAACACCAGGAGCAGCGGACTTACCGGGGTTAAAACCTTACCAAGGTGTGATATGGCCCTCAACAGCTGGGGGTTGGAAAGAAAAGTTTGCCTCACCCTCTCCGGCTTTCAAATCCACCTTAAACCTAAACTCGGTGGCCCTAAGCATCAATAAACGTTTGTGGACTGGACACACCAGCCACCCTCTGCCTTCCCTTCCCCTCCACATCCTCCCTTGCTTGAGGGACTTGCTTGCATTTGAACCACTGGCCGGGAACTTCTCAGGGTCTCGCCTAGCCGTCTCAGCCAGGAACCGGTCCCCAAGGCAGGGAAGGAGCTCCCTTTTTCACCGCGGGGTGCCGTTCGGAGCTGGGCATGCTGCTCTCTTTGTCTCTCCGGTTTTTCTTCGGGAGGAGGGCTCTTCTTTGAAGTGCATGCGGGCACCAAAATTGGCTCGTGATGGGCTGAGGACACATTGTGGGGATCCCGGATGGTGTTTCCCTTCTCGGCTGGAACAGCGGGCCATACTCTCTCACCGGCAGGGGTGGACAGACCCACCGACACCATGCTCGCGCTGAACGGGTTCAGCGGACGCCGGGTGGGCGGAGCCGGGAGGGGCTGGGCGGGGCCTGGCCGGTCAGGTGACCGCGCGGCGAGCTGCGGCGGCGGCGGCGGGGCCGAGGGGCGTCAGAGGCGACCAAGGGCGGGCGGAGTTGGCAGGGGAGGCTGGGCAGGCGGCGCAGTTGTGGCAACAGGGACGTGGTCATGGGGTTCTTGAAGGACGAGCTGCTCAAGGCCATTTGGCACGCGTTCACCGCGCTCGACCTGGACCACAGCGGCAAGGTCTCCAAGTCGCAGCTCAAGGTGGGCGCCCCTGGCTCCCCAGCCAGCCCGGCTCCGGGCGCGCCTTCCACTTCCCCTGTGGAAGCCGGACTCGGGCGGTGTCCGCGGAAAAGGGCGGGCGGGAATGCAGCCGAGAGGCCTGCTCCGGGGCAGAGGGTCAGACGCCGGGATTTGGCATTTTCTCTTGCTTTCCCGCGGTGCCTTCGGGCTTCAGTATTAGTTCCCGCAGTGCACTAAGTGAGGGGGACCAAAGTGGGGGTGGGATCTCTGCAGGACGAGCGGGGTTCCCTGTTAACGCCGAGGACTCAGAAAATTTCCGACTCGGAGAGGGAGGTGGGAAGGGTCCTTAGGGGACTGTCAGAGTTTCCTCATTATGCTGGGAAGGAAGGGACTTGCCCGAGGTCATAGGGCAGAGCCTTCTACAAACCGCGTCCATCACCGGGTCTTCTAAATGGTCTACTGCCCCCAAGGCGCCCAGGCAGTTCAGAGTAGGGAGAAAAGCGCAGAACTCCGCCTCCAGTGACTTCTTCCTTCGCGGGGCTTTGGCGATGGGGGGCGCTTTTTCTAGCTTGTGAAAACCTCCCCGCCCATAGTCCTCAGGTCTGGAACTGGAGGGTGTGCTGTGTCCCGCAGGGAACTTAGCTTCGGGTGAGGAGCATTGATCTTTCTGGCACCCTGCAAAAGCTGCTGCTTTTGCACACTCTTTGTTGTGGCTGCCAAAGACCCCGCCACTGAATGAGAGTATAAGGTACAAATAAAGGGGTGATTGTAAATTGAATAACCCAAAGTAGGGAAAGTGGCACTCAGCCAGGAGAAATTGGCAGCTTCTTGAAAGTATAAAATATGGCAACAGACAAGAGGAGCCATTCACAGACATTTTCAAATATACACATCTTGGATCTGATTTTCATAGCCTTTTCAGGAAATGAATTTTCTGAAGCTTGGATTGACTTTGTATATTTTATGCAGTAACCAGGGGTGTCTTTTATGCCCCTGGTAGGATTTAACATTCCCTCTTGTCTTCTTTTCATCCTCCTCTTTTTCTCATTCGTAGGCTCATACATAGTTTGGAAGGGATATAATTCCAGGGTCCGGGGACATAATCTCCATAAATTTTATTTTTGCTTTATTTTAAAAATTAGCATGTAGTAAAATTGCCTTTTTGGTGTATAGTTCTAAGTTTTGACGTCATAACGCATGTATAGAATTGTCTAACTCCCACCACAGTCAGGGTACAGAACGTTTTCATCACCCGAAAGCCTTCTAGTGCTACCCTTTGTAGTCACATCTTCAATCCACTGCTGGCAGTTGCTGGCAACTATTGTTCTGTTCTTAGCTGCTATTGTTTTGCTTTTTGCAGATGTGATATAAATGGAGTCATGTGGTACCTAACCTTTTAAGACTTGCTTTTGAGACTCAGCATGTTTTAGCGATCCACTCATATGTATCAGTAATTCTTTTTAAATTCAAGGTAGTATTCCACTGTATGAATGTACCATACTTTATGCATTCATCCTTGAAGAACATTTGCATTGTTTCCAGATTTTGGTGACCACCAAATACAGCTACATTTTACTTTTATTTACCTGTACGATTATATTTGAATTGGGCTTCTTGCAGATAGCAGTAGTTTGGTCTTTTTAAAAAAATCCTTTCCGATGATCTCTCTTTTAATTAGTGTGTTTAAATCATTTACATGTAATGTAATTTTGCTATGATTGGATTTAGGATTGCCAATTTATCATTTGGTGTCTATTTCTTTTTTCTTGTTGTTGTTCCTCTGATTCTCTTTTCCTGTTGTATTTTGTTTTTTTTTTTTAACTTTTTATTTTTTGGGTTGTTTTTAATATATTTTAATTTTTCATTATAATAGAGTTTTTACTATATTTTGTTGTAAAGTTTTTTAGTGGTTGCTCTAGGGATTACAATATACATACCTAACTTTTCAGTCTACTTAGAATTAATATTTTACCACTTTAGGAGAAATGTAGAAACCTGTCACCACATAGTTACCTTTACCTTCTGTCCTTTATGGTGTAGTGGTCTTATTTATTAATCTACATACATTGGAAACTCCATCAGATAACGTTAAAGTTTTTTGCTTTCAATTATCATTCATATTTTAAAGATCTTAAGAGAAGGTACAGGCATACCTTGGAGATGCTGAAGGTTCAGTTCCAGACCACTGCAGTAAAGTGAATCACATGAATTTTTGGGTTTCCCAGTGCATATAAAAGTTATGTTTAGACTGTATTGTAGTCTGTTAAGTGTGCAGTAGCAGTATGTCTAAGAAAACAATGTATATACCTTAATTAAGATGTGACACAAAGACATGAAATGAATACATACTGTTGGAAAAATGACACTTATACACTTGCTCTATACAGGCTTGGCACAGACCTTCAATTTGTAAAAATCTAATATCAGTGAAGTTCAGTAAAGCAAAGCAAAATAAAATGAGGTATGCCTATAGTCTATTCTGTTTTCCCAGATATTTAGCCCTTAATTTTATAGATGAGTCTTCTGATATGTTTAGTGACTTGCCCCAAATCACAGTTGTATGTGATAGCTAAGTCTAGAACCAAACTTTTAAAACTTTTGAGCCAATACTTTCCACATTTCTCACTTCCTATTGATGACATAAATGAGATGTTTTCTTATGACTTGTTGCACTCCATTTAAAATTTTCTTTGTGTGGTAACATACTCTTGAGGCTGCATATAAGTAAAGTATTCACAGAGTTCTGAACAGCAGACTTGGCAGGAAGTCTTAAATCCCAGTTCATAGCTTTAAACCCTAAGAAGTTAATAATACAACTGTGTAACTGTGTTTCTCTTCTTTGTTTCACCCTTCTCTACCTACGTGAGACCGTTTGGGATTGAATCAGTTCTTTTTTCCCTGCTAATGGAAAGTAATTAAAAACTTCTATTTAGGTCTCTTGTTTTTGGTGTTTGATTCTGGCTTGATGAAAAAGATTAATAGAAGTAATTTTAGGCTCTATGAGTTAATATCCATGGACAAACCTTGGGTGAACATAGATGAGCCTTAATGACATCATGTTGAGTGAAATAAGCCAGAACCCAAAAAGACAAATATTGGATGATTTCACTTACATGAATTATCTAGAATAAGCAATTTCATAGAGGCAGAAAGTAGATTACATGTTACCAGGGGCCAAGGGATAAGGGGAATGAGGAGTTATTGCTTAATGACTGTAGAGTTTTTCTGTTTGAGTTGATGAAAAAGTTTGGGTGATGGATGTTGGCAATGGTAGCATAATACTGTGAATGTGATCAGTACCACTGAATTGTATGTTGGAAAGTGGTTGAAATGGGAAATAGTGAGTTGTATATATGATATTACAATAAAAATAAAAAAGAACAGGTTCATATTTCTATAAATGAAATATCATAAAAGTGATTTATTTAACAGTAGACTCAAAATTATATATCCAAAACAAGGGTTAAAATGGTTTTAGATAAAAATGATAATTTTTGAAGGTTATATGTGTATTCTAAAATATTTTTGACACTTGCCTTTTTAATTACCTTCAGAAATTTTGACACAGTGATTGGGTACATTTACTATCTAATGGACACTTCATGTGTTGGACATTGTGCTCAATAGTAAGGGTGATGTAATAGCAAAAGGTAGGGAGAAAAGAAAGAAATATGAAGCTTTGCTTTTTTTTAAAAACTTTTTCTTGTATGCTATATGGCAGGGTCACATTTCGTTCTTTTTCCGTGTGAGTATCCCATTATTGCAGCACCAAATTTTTTTGCTTGTTTGTTTTTGTTGGTTTCTTTGTTTGTTTTGTTTTGGGAAGTGCATGGGCCGCAAATTGAACTTGAGTCTCTCGCATGGCAGGCAAGAATTCTACCACTGAACTGCCCTTGTGAATCTTTGCTTTTAATGAGTTTAAAGTTTAGTAGACAATTAAGAGAATAAGCAACCATTAGAGAAGGCATTTCTCTATATAGATTATATTAATCAGACGATTGCTCTATCCTTATAAAATGCAAAGTCTGATGGTAGAGAAAAGAGATAAGGAGACAAATATTGGGTAGAAGGTGTTGAGTGTGACAAATGATAAACTTTTGCATGATCTCAGCTAGAGCCCTTGGTGTTCTTTAGGGTTCAAAGGAATGGTGTTGGGGGGTGCAAGGGTAGTTCAGTGGTAGAAATCTCGCCTGCCATGTGGGAGACTCAGGTTCGATTCCCAGCCCATGCACTTCCCAAACAAAAAAGCAAACCAACAAATGAAAAAGCAAACAAAAATTCAGCAAATGGTGCTGCAATAAGGGGATACTCACATGGAAAAAGAATGAAATTTGACCCCACCATACGGCATACAAAAAAAGGAATGGTGTTGGTTGGAGTTTGGCAAACTCTGATTATTAGCAATATCTAGCTGAAGTTTGTATAAGAGTAGCTGCCAGAATAGCCTCTCGACTCTATTTGAACTCTCTAAGTCACTGATACCTTATTTTGTTACACTTCTTTTTCCCCTTTGGTCAGGAAGGCATTGTCGATTCCACAGTGCCAGGGCCAGTCAGATCCCTGGAAGTCATATTCCATGTTTCCGGGAAGCCTTTCATCCCTGGATATCATGTCCAATGTAGGGAGGAGAGTAATGATTTTCCTTGCAGAGTTGGGCTTAGAGAGAAAGAGAGGCCCCATGTGAGCAACAAAAGGGGTTTTCTGGAAGTGACATAACTATATATTAGGCATAGCTATAGATAGGCTTAGCTTCTCCACTACAGAAATAAGTTTCATAAGAGCAAGCCTCAAGATCAGAGACTTGGCCTATTGAGTTGGGAGTCCTTAATGTTTGAGATAGTATCAGGGGTTTTCCCTGTGGGAAAGTTTAATATTTTTAAAAGTTCCATATTTTTTCTCTAGTCCCTCAAAGGACTTTGGCAGTACTTTTAAATTATCTGCCCTACATACTCTGGAATGTATCTGGGTATCAACGTTAAGCTATACAGAATTGTAAGACCTTATTCCCAATTCTAGGCCCTAGGTGTTTAGGTTGTTTAACTGAATTGGCCTGACAAGTTGAGTTAGATTGTGTGTGTTCTAGTTTGCTAGCTGCTGGAATGCAATATACCAGAAACGGAATGGCTTTTAAAAAGGGGAATTTAATGAGTTGTTAGTTTACAGTTCTAAGGCCGAGAAAATGTCCCAATCACAAGTCTGTAGAAATGTCCAATCAAAGGCATCCAGGGAAAGATACCTTGGTTCAAGAAGGCCGATGAAGTTCAGGGTCTCTCTCTCAAGTGAGAAGGCACATGGCGAACACAGTCAGGGCTTCTCTCTTGGCTGGAAGGGCACATGGAGAATACGGCATCATCTGCTAGCTTTCTCTCCTGGCTTCTGGTTTCATGAAGCTCCCCGGGAGGCGTTTTCCTCCTTCATCTCCAAAGGTCGATGGCTGGTGGACTCTCTGCTTCGTGGTGCTGCAGCATTCTCTGTTTCGTGGTGCTGCAGCATTCTCTGCTCTCTCTGAGTCTCTCTCTCCAAAATGTTTCCTCTTTTATAGGACTCCAGTAAAACAGTCAAGACCCACTCAAATGGGTGTAGACATGTCGTCACCTAATCCAGTTTAACAACCACTCTTGACTAAATCACATCAACCAGGGAGATGATCTCATTACAGTTTCAAATATACAGTATTGAATAGGGTTATTCTATCTTTATGAAATGGGATTTATATTAAAACATGGCTTTTCTTAGGGGGCATACTTCCTTTCAAACCAGCACAGTGTGTTACAGAAAATTTAGGTTTTAGACAAAATAAATGTCTCTCCTTTTGGTCTCATACAGTTAGTGAGGTTCTAAAATATAGATAGTATCATTTTTTTCCCTGGTATTCTGATTTACCTCAGTCCCAATCAGATCGGCCTCATTCTTATCTCCAGTTGAAACCTAATCTCTTTTTTGGCTCTTTAACAGTTGCTGTACATAGGAATGCTGATTTTCAGAGGTGCAGAACTCCAGTTCTGAGTCTTAGGTGTCACACAGGTATCCATAGTTCCAGGAAAATACCAGGTTATGCACTTAGAAGCACAGCATTTCAGAATTTAGAAATAACATTAAAGTGACAGGAATAAATGTGACTGCTGTAAGAGCGTACAACCTAGGCCCGAATTTTCTATTAAGTATTTTCTAGAAGAGACCATACAATAGTTGTCCTTTTGTTTCTGGCTTATTTTGCTCACTATAGTGTCAGGGTTGATTCACTTTGTTGCATGCCTCATGATCTTGTTCCTTTATGTAGCCACATAATTTTCTGTCATATGTATACACTACAGTTTGGCCTTCTGCTCGCCAGTCAGTATACCTTTCGGCCACTTCCTTCCATTAGGTGTCATGAATAATGTCACCATAAACATTGAGTCCCTGCTTCAGTTCTTTTGAGTATATTCCCAGTAACGAGATTGCCTAGTCCTATGGTGATCCGTTACATTATCCTCTGGAGGGGCTGCTACCCTGCCAACATTGCATCGCTAACCTCTCTACATTTTCTCTAGTACTTGAATCTTTCTGTTTATTTATTTATTCTGATTCTGCAGATTTTGTTGAGATATATTCAGATAGTGTATATTCTCTCCAAAATAAACACTCAGTGTTTCACAGTATCCTCACTTAGTTATTATTTATTTTGAATGTAAATTTAATGTACTCTGTGCAAATTCATGGAAGACTGAAAACTGCTGAGATTGAAAGTTTTCTTTATATCCTTAAGAAAGTGCTGGGTACATATAAGTAGCTGAGTAAATATTGTTGAATTGAATGTTAGAAATTTTCTTTTTCACCTACTTTTCTCCTTAGCTTGGTTTTGGTGTTTGTGCCCTTCTTTTGTCTGTATCTTTTTTTTTCCTTTTATAAATGAGGATCACTTATGTGTGGATTCCATACTCTAGGAAACCTTACAATAACCTATCTGATACAGATGTTGTTACTTTTAAGCTTTGGTCTGAATTTGCAGAAGTCACAATAGAAATAGGTTTTGGGCATATTATTTGAGTGTGAGGCAATGATTTTATTTTCTTCTATTTATGTTTAAAATGATCTTCAGATAATTTGGAGTTTTCGTGGTATTGCTGAAAGCTACTAAATCTCCTGATATTATTTAGAAATACATGCAGTTCTAAGAAGGAAAAAAAAAGCACTCTACTAAAATAATAAATAAGTAAACTTTTTGAATAGGTGATCTCTGCAGATAGTGTAAAATTAAAAAAGTTCAAAAGAGAATATATGAAAGCAGAAAGTAGGTCTCTCCTCACCTCAGTCCTGCACTAGTTCCTTGTCCTGGAGGTAACCAGTATTTCCAGTTTCTTGTATTTCTTTCAGAGATCAAAATGTACTTTAAAATTAATGCTCTTACTGTTATGGTAAATGTTTTCTCTTAAATATAGCAAAATCTGTGATATTTTTGCAACTTTGATTATAACTTTACTTAGTAATTATGGTTGCAGCGTGAATTACATGGTAGTGCTGGAAATATCTTGAAATAAGCTTATTGGTTCTGCATTTTTATCCTTTTGTTTTTAGAAACAGTTTATTTTAACGTTACGCTTTTGAAATAAAAGGGCTTAAAACTCTAGTGAGACTCTAAATGAGAAAAATGTTGAGAAACAGCATGTGGAATAGTTTGAATTTTTCTTAATTTCACAGAAAGATTTTCAGCTACAGGTTTACTGCTCTTTGCCTGGGTGTGTGTTGGAGTATTTTTGTGAATAATATGGTGTCTTCTGTTCTCACGTAAACATTTAGCTGTGCACACCCCCTAGCCCCATTTTAACCTTGCTAGTTAGAAGAATAATTGAGCTAGGCCAGTGACCAGTGACATATATAAAGGAGGCAAGTTGCAGTGAAGGGCTTTCGTTGTGAAATACAGTACAAAGATATGGTTAATTCTTGTGAACTTGGCATGTATAGTATTCCTTCCTAGTCTTCAGGCTTAAGTTTCTGATAACTCCTGTGGTAAAAGTTGTTACTATTGAGGAACTAAAGATCTAATTTGAAAAAGGAGGTTAGAGAACTGAAGTTATAAGTGACCCTAAAAAGTCTTTGTAGATATTTTTCATGTTTCACCAAAATAAAACAGTAAAGACAGTTATCTAAATAAAGAAAATTTCAGGGATATTTAAAACAGAGATATTTTAAAAATCTTAAAATGGTGATAATAGGTTCTGGATTATTTCTGTTTTCTATTCCCTATTTGCTAGAAACTATTTAGTGAGGTAACTTGGAAATCTTTGTTTTTTTTTGAAATTCATGTAAAGTTTTGCTTTGTTGAAGATAATATGCAAACCATGAGGCACTTTTTTTGTGTGTTTGGCCCTCTTTCTTAATACAAGTGCGTCTCTGATTTTATGACTCAGAGCTGTTAATCTTCGAGATCCCAATTTTGTATTTCCTTTGGGGTCTTACCACAGTCCCGGAGGTAGTGAGTAATTGGAAGCTAGAAGTGAGAGGCTTTGGGTGACCTTTTTAAACTTGGTTTGCCATCACTGATAGGTATTTCTCATTCCTCCTCAACATGAAGGTTATTTTAGAGCCTTAGCCCTGTTGGTGATGATTAGCTTCATGCCATTGCAGATCCCAACTAGGCAGAACACTTTGACTTGCCTCCCAGCCCCTCTTAAATGCATTCCTCCTCCCTTCCCCAAACATAAGCCTAAGATAGCCTTTTGCCTCGTCTTCCCCAAGACTGCAAATCATAGAACTATTTTTCTGTTCTGCTTTCTGCTTTATTTTCTTTTTATCTGAACTTCAGATTCCTATTTGCATTTCTCAGCAATCAAAGGAAAAGTATTTAGGAGGCAATCCACATACACTTGAATTTCATGCAGCGATCTTGCAATTAGGGAAGTATTTCTATAATATTGGAAAAACTAATTTTTCATGTTAAGATTCTTTTACGCCGGCACTTTCTTCCTTATTCTCCTGAGGATTGTCCCCCGTCTGTTTCCACGCGTGGAAATTCTGTGGTGTTGAAATGGAAAGAGCACCTGTTGCTTTGTTTCGTCTTCTTTAGGAATAATTAGGTGTATAACTAAGTTTGATTTAGACCAGAAGAGTCATATGTGTAGACATGGTATATACCAATCAGAAGAGACTTTAATTAGAGTAAAAGTTATTCTGGCCATGTGGGCAATGTTGAAAGATACTGTGTTTCATTGATAGGTAGTTTTGGGAGGATGGGGCACTACTTTCCTTGTCAGACAGCATAGCCCCATCAATTCTTTCTATTCATAGGGTCATGGATGTCTCAGCCAAATGGCTGTTACCCTGGAGTTGAAAGCAGGAGCTTGTGGACAGCTTACTCAAGTCTAAGTGACTTTCTTGGTCATTGACAGTGATCATTTGAGAAACACTGTTAGGTATTGGGACACCAGATTGGGTGTAGATCAGGTTAGATTGGAATTTTGAGATCCTTTACCTGGGTGACTTTAGGGAAATTGCTTTGCTTATATTTTAAGATACCTGTTAAATGGGAATAAGACATAACACCACGTTGGCTTGAATAGGTGGAATTCACAGCTTTTTCTGTGTGACTATAGAAACACCTACTAACCATTTATTCCTATCAGACACTGATGTTGAAGAAAATCTACAAATTGTGAATTTCATGTGGCATCTACTGAGCATCTTTTGTTTAGTTGCTCCAGGAAAGGAAAAAATACGACATTGTCCCTTAGCTTGAGGAGTGGATGAATTGGTAAAGAAGTTAATATATGAAACAACTATGTATAGAACATACTTCAGCACATTCTTTAGAGTGTGGAAAATGTGTGCTCTAGACTTGTGCTAAAACGGTACCCATTAGCCAGATGTGGCTGTTGAGCACTTGAAAAGTGGCTGGTCTAAACTGAGATATGCTGTTAAGTGTAAAGCACACACCAGATTTGAAAGACTTAGTGTGAGAAAAAGAATGAAAGATATTTATTTGTTTCATATTTATTATTGATTATATCTTGAAGTAAATCAATATTTATTATTGATTACTTGTTGAAATGCTAGCATTTTGGATTTTGTGCTGATTTGAAACTATTATGTACTGCAGAAAAGCCATATTTTAATCCTGATCCAGTCTTGTGGGGCCAGGCCTATTGTTTAGGTGGGTGGAAACTTTTGAGTAGATTGTTTCCACATGCAATTGTGGGTGTGGCCTTTTGGTTAGATGGAGATATGACTCTGCCCATTCAAGGTGGGTCTTGATTAGTTTGCTGAAGTCCTTAAAAAGGGGAGATATTTTGGAGAAAACAGACATGTAGACATTTGGAGATGCTTGGAGTACTGAGAGAGAGAGCAGACACCTAGACAGGGACATTTGGAGATGCAGAGCCCAGAAGATGTCGCATTGTGTCTTTCCATGAGATGCTAAGCAGAGCAGAGTTTGTCCTGGAGGAGCTAAGTGAAGGCCCATAGATGCTTAGAGAGAAAACAATTGGCATCAGAAAATGGAAGCAACAGAACTGGGAACAAGGACCAGCAAATGCCAGCTACATACCTTCCTATGTGACAGACTTTGGCCTTTCTTGAGTCAAGGTGTCTTTATATGGATGCCTTAGTTTGGACATTTTTATGGCTTTGGAACTGTAAACTTGTAACTTAATAAACCTTGTTTATAAAAGCCAATCCATTTCTGGTATATTGCATTTCTGGTATCATTAACAAACAAAAACGTGTTATTAAAATTAATTTTATCTATTTTCTTTTTTGGAAGTGGCTATTAGAAAGTTTAGATTTATATATATATAGTTTGTACTGTATTTCTTGCAGACAGTTCCTGTAGAAGTTCAAAGAAAATAGACAAAAAGATGTAGACGTTAGTAGACATGGAAAGTTATATGGATGAAATAGAACTTCAGCTCTGGAAGGAATAAGATTCTTGTCCAGTGCAGTCACAGAAAGGTAGCATGTATGGAGGCATCATTATAGATAAAAGCAAGAGTCTGAACTTGGAGTATTTGTGAGCAGTAAGGAAATCTTTTGGGTGGAGTAGAATATTTCTTTTGAGGCTTAGTGGAAAATTAGGATTTAAAGGGACATGGGGCTGAATTTTAAACGTCTTTGAATGCCCTTGCACGGAATAGGTGGTTAATATGTATTTGACAGATCATCTGTTAAAATGATATTCTAAAAAGTAGGAAAGTATTAAAAGTTTTGGGAAGGTACATAAAAAAGCTATGGCTTTAAGATTATCCTGATAATGTGGGTATGATGAACTAGAAGAAAGAGCATGGTGTTGGGGAGATGAGTTAGGTGGCTGCTATGAAGTCTGGGCTACTGAGTGCTGGACTGGGTGGTGGCAGTGGAAATCTAAACAGATCGGGTTCCTACCCTTACAGAGCTTAAGGTCTTGGAAATGAGACAAAGAAACTAGCGATTTGAAAACAGTCAGATAAGGGAAGTACACAGTGCCGCAGAGGCACAGAAGAGGGTAATCTAGTTAGCCTGCAGTGGGTATTGGAGGAGTCAGGTCAGAGAATGCTTCCCAGGGGAAGAGACATTGTTACTGGCCTTAAGGATTCTGTGAAATTCCTCTGTAACAACTTTTATGATAAAAGATTTGGAAATTAAATCCTTTGAAGGAACAGGAAAAATGTCAGGAGAGAAAGAGCACTGATTTGGGAGGTAAGAGAGCTGTCTCTGCTCCATTACTTTGTGTAGCCATGGGAAGTCACCTCTCTTTGCTGACCTTTAGATTCTTCATTTGTAAGATGTGAGGGAACAGACAAAAATTTTGAGGTCTAGCTTTCTAATTTAACCTTGTTAGCTTTATGTATTTACCGATGTCATATATTTGGGAGTGGTTGCTGTGTGACAACTCTGTGTTAGAATGGGACTTGCTGCTGAGGGCTAGGAGCCCGTATTTCCTCCATTTCTCACACTCTTTGGGTTGTGTTGATTGACTGGGGCCTGGCTTGAGAAAAGTGTGATCTGCTACTGCCATCTCACTCAGGAATCTCAGGCCGGATGGGGTATGCATGACGAATCCTGGTGCTGTTAATAACAGATAGAGGCATTATTTCAGGTTTTTTAAATTAAAATATTTTTGTGTGTCTCCCTACATTTATGTATTTCTATATCTATACACACACACACACACAGAGATATGTGTTATGTGTATCATAGGGAATTTTGTTCACGATTGTTTTTTTTTGGGGTGGGGGTGTGGTGCATGGGTCAGGAATTGAACCTGGGTCTCCTACATGGCAGGTGAGAATTCTACCACTGAACTGCCTGTGCACCCCTGAGACATTATTTTTGGCTCTGAAAGTGATCTGAATTAGGGATGCCAGTTAAACAAAATTTTTTTCTGGGACCAAGATAACAATATAGGGAGATAAATTCAAAGAATTTATACGTTTATATATTCTTTGAATTGATGGGAATTAAAATTAAATTTTGAATTTGATGGGAATCAAAATTAAATTAAAAAAAGAAGAAAATTCTGGAAAATTCTTAAATGGATCTCATTTAGACAATATTTGTTGAATAGCTTTCTCATTAGGTTTTGGTATTGCTTGTTTCCCTTTCAGGAATTTTTAGAGTAGTGGAAGATATAGACACAGATACTTACTGGAGTTAAGTCCTCTTAACAATGATTTATTTCCTGAAGACTTTTGTGTGGTATTCCAGAGGGAGGCTGGAATCTAAGGAGGCAGTCAAGACAAGAGGCATGGATGATTCAAATGAGTAAAGGCCTGCAATGCTTTGTTTATATGTGTACTGTTATTGGTGCACTTTATCTGGGACCCCTGGATCTACTTAATTATTTTTTATTTTCCAAAATAGAAAAGCTTCATTTTTTTTTACTATAAAGATATGAATATACAAGCAATATATTAAAGAATAAAGGCAAAAACCAAACAAACCAAAGAATAGAGGCCAAAGTAAAAACACCTGAAATTTCACCACCTGAGGCAGATGCAGTTAACTTTTCAGTGAATATCTTTCTTGACATTTCTTTCCCTTGCTCATGCACACACACATGTACACACACATGCGTACACGCATATGCATGTATTAACATATACACATATATCCTTTTATGTAAATGGAATAATATTTCATGTGCTTTTGTACCTTGATTTCATAGATATTGTTTTAGAGGCATCTTTCCATGTCAGTGGATATAGAATACAGACACCATTCTTTTTAGTGGTTCTTGAATTGTTTCACTGTATTGATGTGTCATGCTTTATTTAACTACTTTCCTATTCATAGATATTTGATATGTTTTCAGTTTTTATTATTCACTTCAGTGAATTTCACTGAACATGCATCTGGGTACACCTATCTTCTTGAAATAAATTCTTGAAGTGTAATTGGTGGGTGTGCTGGTTTTCAAAATATTATGTACCTCAGGAAAGGTTTTAATCCTGATCCAAGCTTATGGGGGAAGCCAATCACATGGTCACACTGTAAAAGCTATATAGTCATATAATTGTCTTCAAGAATCAAGGCTACTGAAATACAGTTCAACAGTTTCAGGTAATTCCTTCTAGCTAGGCTAATACATTAAAAACTAAAAAGGGATATCTATATAATGCATAAAAGTAACCTTCAGAATGACCTCTCAACTTTGTTTGAAATCTCTTAGCCACTGAAACTTGTTTTTTTTTTTTCATTTCTCTTCGCCTTTTTGGTCAAGAAGGCTTTCTCATTCCCGTGATGCCAGGTCCAGGCTCACCCCTGGGAGTCATGTCCCATATAAGGGGGGAAGGCAGTGAGTTCACCTGCTGAATTGACTTAGAGAGAGAGCCCACATCTGAGCATCAAAAGAGGTTCTCTGAGGGTGATTCTTAGGCATCCTTATAAGTAGGCTTAGCTTCTCTTTTGCAGGAATAAGTTTCATAAGGGCAAGCCCTAAGATAAAGGGCTTGACCTATTTAATTGGTAGTCCCCAGTGCTTGCGAGAATCTCTCTACCCAATGTCTGGTCACTTTTTCAACTTTTTATTTATTTATTTTTGCATGGGCAGGCACTGGGAATAGAACCCAGGTCTCTGGCGTGGCAGACGAGAAATCTATTTACTTAGCCACTATCATACCGCCCTTTTTCAACTTTTTAAACAGTTCCTGTATGGGGTACTGCTAATTTTCATAGCTTTAGAGCTGTAACTGAGTCTTGGGTGTCACATAAATACCTGAAGTTTCTGGGAAAGATCATGTTATACACAAACAGTTCAGTTAATCTCAGAATTTAGAAATAACAGTTATACCTCCTGAATATATGTGACTGCTGTAAGAACTTACAATCTAGGACTGTTTAAAGTAAGACCCAACCTGATAACTCAGGCTCTTGACTTTAGTTCATTGAATTGTTATATTATAGTTAGTCCATGTGATTGAGGCATGATAATATTTGTCTTTTTGTTCCTGACATTTCACTCAACATGCTGTCCTCAAGATCCATTTATCTGGTTGCATGTCTCATGCTTCTGTAGGCTTTTGATGATTTTTAGCTAAGGGAATAGATAAAACATAAGCAGCGCTTTAATTGTAATTTGGCAGAAGTGTCCTCAAGGTGATTGATTGCACTTGGGACCTGAGAGAAATTGTGATGTCAGTGATGACTTGAGTTTTTTTTTTAAGCTTTTTTTTTATTGTATAGTATAACATATATACAAAGCAAAGAAATAAAAAAGCGATAGTTTTCAAAGCACTCTTCAACAAGTAATTACAGGACAGGTACCAGAGTTTGTCATGGGCTACCATACTATCATTTCAGATTTTTCCTTCTAGCTGCTCCAGAATATGGGGGGCTAGAGGGCTTAAATACTTTTTATCCTCACAATCGACTTTTTTCCTTCTTTTTTTTGTGAGCAGTAACATATGTACAAAAAAAAAGCTATAAATTTGAAAGCACAGTACCACACTTGGTTGTACAACATATTTCAGAGTTTGATATAGGTTACAGTTTCACAATTTTAGGTTTTTACTTCTAGCTGCTATAAAATACTGGAAACTAAAAGAGATCTCAATTTAATGATTCAGCATTCATATTTATTTGTTAAATCCTATCTTCTCTGTATAATTCCACCATCATCTTTCATCTTTCCATATTTCTCATTGGGGTTGTTTGGGCTATGGCAGTTCTAAATTTTTGATATTGAAAGGGTCTGTCACTAACATAGGGTAGGGAGATGGAACTATCTGATATTCTGGAGAGGATGGGCTAGGTTTCAGGACTTATCTGGACCAATGACCCATCTGGAGGTTGTAGGTTTCTGGCAAGTTACTCTAGTGCATGGAATGCTTGTGGAATCTTATAGATTGCCCTAAGTGTTCTGTAGGATTGGCTGGAATGGTCCTGGTTGGGGGTTGGCCAGTTTTGATGGGTAGCAAGGTCTACCTCAAGCTTGCGTAAGAGCAGATGGAGTCTCTCAACTCTATTTGAACTCTCTCTGCCACTGATATTTTATTAATTACACTTCTTTTCCCCCTTTTGGTTAGGATGGAATTGTTGATCCCATGGTGCCAGGTCTGGATTTATTCCTGCGAGTCATCTCCCACGTTGCCAGGGAGACCTTCACCTCTGGATGTCTTGTCCCACGTAGGGGAGAGGGCAGTGATTTCACTTGCAGAGTTGGGCTTAGAGAGGCTGAGGCCACGTCTGAGCAACAAAAGAGGTCCTCCAGAAGTAACTCCTAGGCATATATCTATAGGTAGTCTAAGCTTCTATGCTACCTACATAAGCTTCACAAGAGTACGCCTCATGATCGAGGGCATGGCCTATTGATTTGGGTGTCCCTAAAGTTTAACACAGCATCAGGGGATTCCCTCATGGTAAGGTTTAATAGTTCCATAGTCTTTCTCCCCTCCCTCAGGGGACTTTGCCAATATTTTTTTATCTGCTTAATATATCCTAGGATGTTTCCAGGCATTACAGTAATCTATACAGGATTAAAGGACCTCTTTCTCATTCTGGGCTCCCTGTGTTTCAGTTGTTCAAATGAGTTATACAAATAGGTTGAATTAGATTATGCACTACAGAAAATTTCAGTTCTAGATCAAATAAACCTTTCTTCCATTGGTCTCAAAGAGTATGTGTGGTTCTAAAATATAGACACTGTCTTCCTTACCCCTATGTTCTGAATTACTTTAACCTCAACCTGTTCTGCTTCATTCTTATCTCTAAACATCAGGTTATATGTATAAAACAGCCTCTCAAAATCCAGAAATAATAATCACCACTCTGG